>CAJQZJ010000665.1:0-20609 GCA_907164525.1 Lophiomys imhausi | reverse complement strand
TCCATTTGCTCAAATTTAGAGCAAAAATTTATTTTCAGAGCCAAGGACTGAATGACAATAACAACAAGACAAATGGGCCAGAAGATTCAACCTAACATACTGCTTCAATCACTGTTTTCTTAAAAACTTTGCATACTGGGCTGGAGAGATGGCTCAGCGGTTAAGAGCACTGGCTGCTCTTCCAGAGGTCATGAGTTCAATTCCCAGCAACCACATGGTGGCTCACAACCATCCATAATGAAATCTGGTGCCCTCTTCTGGCCTGCAGATATACCTGCAGACAGAACACTGTATACATAATAAATAAATCTTTAAAAAAAAAACAAAAACTTTGCATGCGGTGGGGACAAGATGGCGGCGACCTACACTGACGCATTTTGAACGCGGGGAAAAAAGAGCCATAAAAAACACAGAGTTATTGGGCACTGTGCAAAAACCAGAGGGGCTAGACCCCGCCGGGAACACTCACAGCTCCCAAGGGACTGTTAAAAGTCCCAGGGCAAGGCTCTCCTCCATCTTTCGCAGACACAGAAGCCACTAAACCCAGGATTCGGGAACTCCCATTTGGAGAGGCGCCTGGTAAGATCGATCCCAACTTACAGCAGGCAGAATCAGGGTCCACTTGGCCATAGATCGCTGGCCTATTGGGCTCCCCAAACCTCAGGTAGAACTTATACCCACTTAAAAAACTTTGCGAGATAGTGGAAGGCTTAGCAAGGAACAAACAGGGGGCTCAGTGGGTGGTCCGCAGCCTCTCGTGAAGCGGAGGGCGGGAGGTTCCAAGAGAGCGCGGGAAGCTGGGAACACAAAGGCGGGCGGGAGGGGCTGAATCCCGCGCACTTACAGCAGTGCAGCTGGGGAGGGAACCCGGCTGGCAGGGCCAAATCCCCGAGAACCAACTGCAGGTCAACTGGGGAGAGAGACAGGCGTGGGCGGGGCCAGGGATCCGTGCACCCACGGCTGAGCTGCTGGGGCGAGAGGACCACTCAGGCTGCTGGAGGATACGGGGTTTGGGGCACCCACGGCCTAGCAGCAAGGGAGGGGGACCCGCGGCGGCGCAGAAAGGAAGGGAATCAAGCACAGAGGCCAGACCTGTGGTGAGAAGCCTAGTGAGAAACCAGAAATCAGGACCATAGCTGTATTCTGGAAAATCCAGACATATTAGGTGTGGAGCCAGACCCTGTCAGCCCCCGTGACGACAAACAAAGCCCACAGAATCTGTGCCTGGGCAAACAGGCCCATACCATCAGAACCATTACAGGCTGATAACTCAGAGTGCAACAGAGAAGTCTGAATTGGGAGCAGTGAAACAATCCTGGTCCATTACTCACAACCTGGGAATAGGCTGCACCAGCTCACAGTGCCTCAGGCGATTAAAACCACAGTGACCTTGAAATCCCCCTGTAAGCAAGATAGCCAAGTAACTTGTCCCCTGCACCAAATCATCCACTGTGGTTCCAAGCACAGAAAACAGACAGCTAAACGCATGCAATGGCCAAAGGTAAAAAAAAAATAGAAATAAAGGAAATATGACTCCAACAAAGCAGAATTATCCAAGCTCATCCAATTCGGATGACCACACACCAACAGAAACACATGAAAACGTTGACAATTCTGCATTATGGAAAGTGATAGAGTCCCTGCAAGAAGAACTTAAATCTGTGAAGGAATTCAAAGAAGCCACAATTCTACAAGTCAAAACAAGGAACAACACCATTAAAGAGCTCCAAGCCAAGGTGACAGAGCTTGAACAGGAAAAGGAAAAAGCAATGAAAGATTTTCATACAAAAACAAGCAAGCTGGAGAAGTAAATGTACAAAACGAACAAAACCATACAAGACATGAAAATAGAAATAGAAACAATAAAGAAAACACAGAGTTAAAAAAGGAAGTGGAGAACCAAGGGAAGAGAACAGGAACTACGGATGTGAGTATCAACAATAGGATGCAAGAGATGGAAGACAGGATCTCAGGCATGGAAGATTCAGTGGAAGAAATCAGTACAACATCCAAAGAAAATGAGAAGGCTAAAAAATCTCTCACCCACAACATCCAAGAAATCAAGGACTCAATGAAAAGACGGAACCTAAGAATTATAGGTATACAGGAAAGAGAGGACTCCCGACTCCAAGGTCCAGGAAATATCTTCAACAAAATCATAGAGGAAAACTTCCCAAACCTGAAAAAAAGAGATGCCAATAAAAATCCAAGAGGCTTACAGAACACCAAACAGATTAGATCAGAAAAGAAACTCCTCTCGCCACATAATAATTGAAACACCAAATGTACAGAACAAGGAAAGAATATTAAAAGCTGTAAGAGAAAAAGTTCAAGTCACATACAATGGCAGACCCATCAGAATTACACCTGACTTCTCCTCAGAAACTTTAAAAGCTAGAAGGGCCTGGTCAGATATACTACAAGTCCTAAGAGATCATAGGTGCCCAGCCAGACTACTTTACCCAGCAAAACTCTCTATCAACATAGATGGAGAAAACAAGATATTCCATGACAAAATCAAATTTAAACAATATCTACCCACAAACCCAGCCCTACAGAAAATCCTAGAAGGAAAATCCCAACCCAGAGAAGAAAACTCCACCCAAGAAAACAAAGGGAATAGAAAACCCCTCAGCAACTAAACCAAAAGAGGCACAGGACCACCACCTATACCAAACTAATGGGAAATAACAACCCCAGGTCACTAATATCCATCAACATCAATGGACTCAACTCCCCAAAAAAAAGACATAGCTTTACAGAGTGGATCCGCAAGCAAGACCCTTCCTTATGCTGTATACAAGAGACACATCTAACTACGAAAGATAGACACTGCCTCAGAGTAAAGGGCTGGGAAAAGGTTTTCCAAGCAAATGGACCCAGGAAGCAAGCTGGAGTAGCCATCCTAATATCAAACAAAACAGACTTCCAACTGAAGTTAATGAAGAAAGACAAAGAAGGGCACTATATACTCATTAAAGGGAATATTCATCAAGAGGAAATCTCAATACTGAACATCTATGCCCCAAATACAAAGGCACCTACTTTCGTAAAAGAAAAACTTCTAAAACTTAAAGCGCACGTCGATCACAACACATTAGTAGTGGGAGACTTCAACACCCCACTCACAACAATGGACAGATCATCAAGACAGAAGACAAACAGAGAAATATTGAGTCTAACAGAGATCATGAAACAAATGGACCTAACAGATATCTACAGAACGTTTCACCCAAACACAAAGGAATACACCTTTTTCTCAGCACCCCACGGAACCTTCTCCAAAATCGACCACATAGTTGGTCACAAGGATAGTCTCAATAGATACAAGAAAATTGAAATAACACCTTGTATCTTATCAGACCACCACGGAATAAAGCTGGTCTTCAACAGCAAAAGAATCAACAGAAAGCCTACACACACATGGAAATTGAACAGCTCCTTACTGGATGACCACTGGGTCAGGGAAGAAATAAAGAAGGAAATCAAAGACTTCTTAAAATCCAATGACAATGAAGACACAACATACCCAAACCTATGGGATACTTTGAAAGCTGTGCTACGAGGCAAGTTCATAGCACTAAGTGCTTTCAAAAAGAAAATTGTGACAGCTCATATTAGTGAACTAACAGCTAAGCTGGGTGAATTGGAAAAAAAAAGAAACAAACACTCCCAAGAAGAGCAGAAGGCAGGAAATCATCAAACTTAGGGCTGAAATCAACAACTTAGAAACAAAAAGAACTATACAAAGAATCAATGAAACCAAGAGTTGGTTCTTTGAGAAAATCAACAAAATAGACAGACCCCTAGCCAAATTAACTAAAAGGCAAAGGGAAAGAACACAAATCAACAAAATCAGAAATGAAAAGGGAGAAATAACAACAGACATTGAGGAGATCCAGAAAATATTCGGGCATTACTTTAAAAATCTATATTCCACTAAATTTGAAAACCTAAGCAAAATGGACAATTTCCTCGATAAATTCCACGTACCAAAACTAAATCAAAATCAGATTAACAGCTTAAACAGCCCAATAACACCCAAGGAAATAGAAACAGTCATTAATAATCTCCCAACCAAAAAAAGCCCAGGGACAGATGGCTTTAGCATGGAATTCTACCAGACCTTCAAAGAGGAACTAACACCATTACTTTTCAAACTCTTCCACCACATAGAAACAGAAAGATCACTGCCAAACTCATTCTATGAGGCCACTGTCATTCTGATTCCTAAACCACACAAAGACCCAACAAAGAAAGAGAACTTCAGACCAATCTCCCTCATGAACATAGATGCAAAAATACTTAATAAAATACTAGCAAACCGAATTCAAGAACACATCAAAAGTATCATACACCATGATCAAGTAGGCTTCATCCCTGGAATGCAGGGATGGTTCAATATATGAAAGTCTATCAATGTAATTCACCACATAAACAAGATGAAAGAAAAAAACCACATGATAATCTCACTAGGTGCAGAAAAAGCATTTGACAAAATCCAACACCCCTTCATGCTAAAAGTTCTGGAGAGAACGGGCATACAAGTACCATACCTAGAAATAATAAAGGCAATATACAGCAAGCCAGTAGCCAACATCAAATTAAATGGAGAGAAGCTTGAAGCATTTCCTCTAAACTCAGGGACAAGACAAGGATGTCCACTTTCACCATATCTCTTCAATATAGTACTTGAAGTCCTTGCTAGAGCAATAAGACAACTAAAGGAGATCAAAGGGAAAAAATTGGAAATGAAGAACTCAAATTATCCCTATTTGCAGATGATGTGTTAGTATATATAAGCGACGCCAAAAACTCCACCAAAGAACTCTTACAGCTGATAAACAACTTCAGCAAGGTGGCTGGATACAAAATTAACTCAAAAAAATCAGAAGCCCTTCTTTATACAACAAACAAATATACCGAGAAAGAAATAAGGGAAACAACCCCCTTCACAATAGCCACAAACAACATAAAATACCTGGGGGTAACTCTAGCCAAGCATGTAAAGGACCTATATAACAAGAACTTCAAGCCCCTGAAGAAAGAAATGGAAGAGGCCTTTAGAAGATGGAAAGATCTCCCATGCTCATGGATAGGTAAGATCAACATAATAAAAATGGCTATCCTACCAAAAGCAATATATAGATTTAATGCAATTCCTATCAAAATACCAACACAATTCTTTATAGACCTGGAAAAAGCTATTCTCAACTTCATATGGAACAACAAAAAGCCCAGAATAGCTAAATCAATCCTGTCCAATGAAAAAACATCTGGAGGTATCACCATCCCAGATTTCAAGCTGCACTACAGAGAAACAGTAATAAAAACAGCATGGTACTGGTATAGAAACAGACCAGTGGATCAATGGAATCGAATTGGAGACCCAAACATGGATCCACACACCTATGGCCAACTAATCTTTGACAAAAAAGCCAAAAACGCACAATGGAAGAAGGACAGCATCTTCAACAAATGGTGCTGGTCCAACTGGATGTCCACTTGTAAAAGAATGAAATTAGACCCATACCTATCACCTTGTACAAAACTTAATTCCAAGTGGATCAAAGACCTTAACATAAGGCCAGCCACACTAAAGATACTAGAAGAAAAAGTAGGAGAAACCCTCGAACTCATTGGCACAGGTGACAACTTCCTGAACAGAACACCAACAGCTCAGGACCTGAGATCAACAATCAATAAATGGGACCTCATGAAACTGAAAAGCTTCTGTAAGGCAAAGGACACTATCATTCGAACAAAACGGCAACCAACAGACTGGGAGAAAATCTTCACCAACCCCATATCTGATAGAGGGCTATTATCTAAAATCTACAAAGAACGCAAGAAACTAAATGCCAAGAAACCAAATAATCCAATCAAAAAATGGGAGATGGAGCTAAATAGAGAATTCACAAAGGAGGAATCCCTAAGGGCTGAGAGACACCTGAAGAAATGTTCAACATCCTTAATCATCAGAGAAATGCAACTCAAGACGACCCTGAGATTCCACCTAACACCTGTTAGAATGGCGAAGATAAAGAGCTCAAATGATAGCGCATACTGGCGAGGGTGTGGAGAAAGGGGAACCCTACTCCATTGCTGGTGGGAGTGCAGGCTTGTGCAACCACTATGGAGGTCTGTCTGGCGATATCTTAGAAATCTAGGAATAACCTTGCCTCAGGACCCAGCCATACCACTTCTGGGTATACACCCAAAGGACCTCTCAGGGAGACATAAGGAAGTCTCCTCATCTATGTTCATAGCAGCCTTATTTGTAATAGCTAGAAATTGGAAACAACCCAGATGTCCCTCAACTGAAGAATGGATTAAAAAATTGTGGTACATCTATACAATGGAATATTACTCAGCTATCAGAAACAATGAAATCATGCAATTTGCAACCAAATGGATGGATCTAGAGGAGCTCATCCTGAGTGAGCTAACCCAGTCTCAGAAGGATGCACATGGCATCTATTCACTTATAGTAGGATTTTAACTATATCGTACAGGATATCTGTACTACAACCAACACACCAAAAGGGACATGGACATAATTTTTTTTTTACCTTTTTCTTTTTCCTTCTTTTTTTCTTTTTTCTTTTTCCTTTTCCCTTCTCTTTTCCTCTCTTTTTTTGTTGATATTCTTTGTTTTTGTGGGTTTGTGTGTTTGTTGGTCTTTTTTTTTTAGTATTCCCCCAGTAGCAAGGAGACACCTTTCACTGGCAGTACTGCCTCGTAGGCCCCCGGTGAATGAAGAGGCTCTTGGCCCTCATATGACTCCTGATCTGTGATGAGAGACTGTTAGGCAGGGACACTCCAAACCAGAGGAACAAGACGGAAGGGTCAGGGGGTAGTGCATGGGAGGGTGGGGCTGGGAAGCGGGAAAAGAGGACAATATGATAAGGATGTAACCTGAAGCAACAAACAAATAAATTTATTAACTAAAAAAAAAAAAAAAAAAAAAAAAAGGCAGGGGGCAGGGCTGAAACACTGTGAATGGAATAGAGGATACAGCCATTAGGCCTGGCTTTGCAGACCTCCAGGTGTAGAGAAGACGTGGAGCTAAGGTAAAATACAAGAGAATTGTGGTATTGGCCCATGCATTTGACTTCAGCAGAGCCGGGGGTGTGGGGGGGAGCACCGTAGAGTTGGTGGTCTTATGTATTCTGGAGTCATACGGAGTGGGGTGGTGAGGGTGCATACTCTTGGTCCCACCATTCAAGAAGAGTACACCCTTGGTTCCAGCTCCCAGCACACTGGAGACAGAAACGGGCAGATCCCGGAGCTCAGGGTCAGCCTGATGCAGGACAAACTCTAAATAGAGAAAGACTTCGATCCAGGAGTGGTGGAACACATCTTTGATCCCTTCTGATGGGAAACAGAGGTCCCTGATCCCAATAATTAGAGTTCAGAGACACACACATGGGATTTGGAGGAACCTAGGTTTGGAGGCTACTTACAAAAGGCCTTCTCGATGCAGGCAGATTGTCCTTTGGGATCTCAAAATATATACACTAGAGCTGGTTTAGCTCCAAGGTGACAGAATGATTTCTTCTTTAACCCGGATTGAAAGATAACGCTTTGTATGTTGTCAGAAGGCCAAATTTGCTTCAGGAGAAGTACTACCTAGCCCCCCCACCCCCCCAAAAAAAATAAAGAGGGCAATTGTCCTAGGGTTGGGATTGGGGCAGGGCTCTGTTCTTATCTTTCCAGGAGAATCGAAGCATTCATTAGGGGAGCCCGGGGACGGCTGGACAGCGGTTACCTCAGCAGAGAGCAGAATCAGGCACCAAGGAGGACGAGTGACCCAGTTGATTCTGCCTGGCAGACTTCCTCAATAGCTGTCCCCATCGGGGGCCTGCAACCACCACGGCAATCCAATGTCACTGGGACCGTTCAGCTCTGCGCAATGCCCCGGCAAGAACCTCAGTGAAGCCTGCAAGATCAGCTTCTGCCTACAAACCCCTTAGGTCATCTAAACAGCTGAGAACAGAAGGACTGAACATAAAAGGAGTGTACTAACATTTTTAACATTTTTTCCATTTGGGTTCGGGCCCCAAACAGGTCTACTATGACCCAAATCAGCAGGAAGTCACTTTAAGAGAGCGACGTCCCATGCCCAGAGGGTGGGGAAGGTGTTTCTCCGCCCTTCTTTTTGGTTATTTGAAGGATAACTGAAAGCTCTGATATTTAGGGGAAGATACTACAAGCTGATAAATGGTCCTGTCTTAATGGGTTTTGGAGGTTAGCCCCAGGGACTTCCTACTTTTCCTTTTCTGTATCCTTCTTCCTCTCCTATGTAGGAGTGCATGGGCTTGAGAAAAATGAGATATAGACATAGCACAGGAAGGTCCAAGAAGAAGGGGCAGATTATTGAATATGCCCTTATACCTTTGTATATTGATACAAAATTAGTAGTTTATTTGGCTAAAGTGGTATTGACCATTGTTTATTGTGCAAAAATAAGATTGTATTGGATTACATCAGTATTGATCTTTGTATATTGATACAAAATTAAGATTATAATTGGCCACAATGGTATTGACCCTTGCATATGGACGTAATATTAAGATTGTATTGGGCTACATAGGCATTGATCTTTGTATATTGATACATAATTAAGAGTATATTTAGCCACAATTGAATAGATCTTTGTATATTGATACAAATTTAAAGGTAACGCTTCCTAATGGTATCACACCTAGAGATACTTAAAAATAAAATGTGAAGCTCTGACCTCTTGATACCAACCGTCTAAAACGGTCTAGGATAGTTAAGTAAAACAAACTCCTAGTCATGCAAACATGTCACTTTGTTAGCTACTATGACAGTCTATCACAGATATTCTCTAAACTACCCAGTAATCAAGTTGCTAAGAGACAAGCAACATTTGCTTATCTAAATACAAGAGATGGATAGGGCATCTTCAAAAAACCCAAGAGATCTGCAGAATATGGCATTCAAAGATGTTATCTTAAATCAAGATTTTTTTTGATATCAAGACATATCAGCGCCTGACAGCACCCCCTATTCTACTCCAAGTAGAAGATAAGCATCGAAGAACCTCCACTGTAAGATGGTTGAATTAGTGGCAAGCCTATCTCTTGGCATGAAAAAACCCCTTGCACCAACTGCAGACAGACTGCTGTCCAAAAAGGACAAAACTTGGTAGCAGGGAAGTCGACAGCCTAACTCTGCCAAGACAGGGTAGGTAAGTCCTTCATAATCCCTGCTCTACAACAAATGTCTGTCATAGAAACAGGACCCAAAGGCTGAAGACTGATGCAGGAATGTATGGAGAGAAAATGGGAACTGTCCAGGCAGTCATTGGTATGTCCTTTCTTAGTTTTGGCAGCTGCAGGCCCTGCACTTCCTAAATAAGCAAATATATTTATCACTCTCAGGTCTCTGAGGTGGTTGAAGAATAGACAGCTAGAGTCTCATAGTTAAATTTTGAGTTGTTTAGGAATCAAGAGGGTGTTATAGATCTAAGAAGATACTCTTAAAAGTGTGTTGCAAGTTAGTATGAATGTTGAGTCACATATAGACCTTTAAACTCAAGGAGATGGTTAGATAGTAGAATGTTAAAGTCAGGGGCCAAATATGTATAAACTGGACATTGGGAAGGTATACTTGGCCATTTAACTCTCATAAATGTGGCATATTTATATCTGTTGTTTTGTATAATACTTACTGTAATAAGAGAAGGAACCATCTGTTGGACTGAAGTTGGAAGCTTCTGGGGGGAAGAGGGTGGAAGGGCGGGATAGGAAGGGGGAATAGGGAGGGGTTTGTTACTAAGATGTAACTTGAAGAAAAAAATAAAGTATTAAAAAAAAAAGAATGTTAGAAAGAAATTTGGACTATGGTAGCATTGCCCTAGGGAACACGGGTCGGGTCTGTGTGTGTGTGTGTGTGTGTGTTTGCTGTAAATACAGAAGAGTTTCAGAAATATTGTTCCACATGATGGAAAACATTAATGCTTTTCAGCCTTCTTTACTTGTAAGATATTGATTAATGACTAATACATCTTTTTAAAAATAAAAACATCATTGATAAGAAATCATCATAAAAAAAAAACTTTGCATGCAAATCATTTTTAAAAGCGCTAGTCCAAAAAATGATCGATCTTACAGAGACTGGACAATAAAAGCTATAGGTAACTTTCCCGAGAATTGGCCAATATCTCAAATTTTGAAGGGTACCCGAAAATATTTACACTGCATTCATAAAAGATGGGTTGGAAGTTTTTTGTGTGTGTTATGTTATGTGTTGTGATTGTTTGTTGTTGTCAGGGATGAATGGATATATGTTATGTGTTGTGAATTGGGTTTGAGGATTTTCTTTTTTCCCTCATTCTATTTTTTTGTCTCTTTTATTATTAAAAGCTTAAGATTATTTTGTTATATTGGTAAAAATTTAAGATTCTGTTTATTGATACAAGTTTAAAAATGTTTTGTATGTAATAGAAAGTAAGTTTATTGATAAGAATTTAAAATGTTTTGTTTGCTTTAATGTCTTTTGTCAAAAGTAAATACAACTATGTAATGTGAGAAGTTTAAGGTTATTTTAACATTTGCTTTAATGTATATTGATAAAAATTTAAAGTTAGTTTATGTATTGTACAGACAATTTATTTACATTATATATGTAGATATTATGTAGATTTATTTTTTATTTTACTAGAAGGGGGATATGTAGGGGTTAGATAAATTAGATTTAGAAAATATATAGGAGTTTCTGATACTGTCTCTTAATTCGGGGCCTGAAGAGCATTATCAGCATGAAGTCAGCAAAAACAGGAAAGACTTAATAGACTGAAAAACAAGGTTGAAGTCAGGAAAAACAGGAAAGACTCAATAGACTTGAAGAAACAAAGTATCTGGCCTGACATTGTTTTCAGCTGCTAAGTGGGCGGAGCCCAAATTAAGCTGAAACAGAGTTCCTCCTATTTGAGGACAGTGCATGGAGCCCAGAAGAGAAGAGGCCCCTGATGCTAGAGAGCTCCAAGAGTCCTGCTGAAAAAAGGACTGGCCATTGATGGCCAGCTCTCTCCCTGAAGCAGAAAGAAGTCGGTGAGCAAAGAAAGCCTGAGCAAGACACCAAAAGGCCAAGGACTAAACCCTGTGGCTCAGCTTTTGCCTGGAGGGGTTTGATCTGTCCGATCAGTGGCCTAGGGGAAACTGTGCCTGGCTTTAAGGACTGAGGCAGAGCAGCTGAGTTCCTGATTCAAAAGAAGTAAGTTGGCCTGCAGATGGCTGGGGTCTCCCACAGAGAAGAAAGCATGAAACCTTATTTAAGGTGAGACTGTAATAACCAACTTACCCTGACGAACTTGCATCTGAGAGATCCAGAAAAAGGACTGCTAAGTGCGTTAAAGAATCTACGACAAAGACTGTGTTCCTGACGACTGAGGACCTGCCCCAGAGACTGTATCATTCTAAAAGGTTATGAAAGTAGTTGTTATAATTATCAATAGGTTTAGTGGATAGGTTAAAGGGGTTGTAGGAATTTATAGGTTTAATAGTTAAGAAATTGTTGGTGTTTGTTATAAGTGAATTTAGTAATAAATAAATAAGAGTTAAGTAATAATTTAAAAGTTCGGTTACAGATATTGGTTTCAAATCTTCATATATGAGTACACATATAACTGAAAAAAACAGGAAAGTGTAAAGGACTTATGATGATGGAGAGACTTAATTAGATCTGAAAGTGTCACCAAATAGCTTCATCAGCTTTTTAAACCATGAAGTCTTGAAAGTATATTATATCATATCTAAATATTTCCAAGACAAAATAGGGAAAACAGAATATATTCTAACATTATGTTTAGGAAGATAGATTAATAATAATCATAATAACTTTCAACACACTAATATAAATATGCTTTTCTCACCGTGCCTCGTTAGGGAGCTCAATCTGCAATCCAACAGAACAGTAAGAAGATACAATGTCAAGGCAACCCTCACAGCAGAGTACCTCACCATCAAGTCCTCAATAAGAAACTACATCAAAACGAGTGTCTAGAGTCAGGGCATTTTAATGAAGTTGATTATCCTACTTTTAATTTCTGGTGGTAACCTAGGATTATTCACACCAGGCACTCTATGTTTTCAACAGAGTAATAAAATTCTCAGTCTCAGTGAGATAGTTATTCATCTGTGACTGATTATTGTGACAGTTCATATTTGTTTATATGGAACCATAATCAATGATTTTTAACATTTTATTTTCAAATCATGTAATGTCAATTAAATGAGAAAATGTATCTATATGATATGTACATTGGATTCATTTGAATATGTGCTATTTTAAACAGTGTGACAATGACAAGAATGCACAGCTGTTCCTCATTTTTGACTATGTATAAAAAATGGGAACTTCCTAGGCAGCCACTGGTATGTCATTTCTTAGTTTTGGAAGCTGCAGGCCCTGCACTTCCTATATAATCAGATATATTTATCCCTCTCAGGTCTCTGAGGTGGTTGAAGAATAGATAGCTAGAGTCTCATAGTTAAATTTTGAGTTGTTTAGGAATCAAGAGGGTGTTCTGGATCTAAGAAGATGTTTTCAAAATTGTGATGCAAGTTAGTATGAAAGCTGAGTTAGATATAGAACTTTAAACTCATGGAGATGGTTAGATAGTAGAATGTTAAAGTCAGGTGCCAAATACATATTGGGAATGTATGCTAAGCCATATAACTCTCATAATTGTGGCCTATTTATTTCTGTTGTTTGTATTGTATTTATTGTTATAAGAGAAAGAACCATTTGTTGGACTGAAAGGGAGAGCTGTTGGGGGCAAAAAGAAATACCTTAAACTAAAAAAAAAGGGAAGAGGATGGGGGGCTGAGGGGCAGAAGGGTGGAAGGGTGGGACTGCAGCGGGGAGTAGGGAGGGGATTGTGATTGAGATGTAACTTGAAGAAATAAAAAATAAATTATTTAAAAAATACCTAAGGATAGGTTATTAAATTTTGAAAGTCAATGTAATCTTTAACATATGAAGTACAGTTGAATAGGAGCAGAGAAAATATAAAGTGTCCACTGAATGTAACACTGGGGAGGCCAGATCCAACACCAACACAGAAGAAAACTTGGGGAAACAATGAGATGAGTCATATAGGGACATTGAATTACTTGTGGTAGAATCTTGAAGCTAATTAAATTCAAGAGAATCAGTTGTGCAATTCATATTAAATTCTAGAGCTCAAATTGTGAACTATTTTTCACAAGGCAGCAGAGAGTTATAGTAAGAAATTTCTCAGCCTCAATGGGAATTCTATCCAGGTACTGAATTTTGGTAAGGTGAAGAAAAATAGGAAAGATGGAGATAATTTTGTTTTGCTTTCTAGCTCATTATCTTCAGGTTTGTTCCTTGCATAAACTCTTATGAAAATTTGTGTAATGATGGGATGCCATAAACTTAGTGAGAATTATCCTTGGTAGTAATGATTTGAATATTTTGAGACTCCAATTCAAAGTGTCTAAAATTTTAATGGTGATGGAATAACTGAGGATATGTCATAAAAACAAACTATGGTGGGAAGGATTTGAGTTTTCAGTAGAAACAAGGAGAAAATGTGAATGACCTCAGAGAGCAAACACATGTGCACTGCGTGTGTGTACAAGTGTATAAAGGTAGGTATATTTGGTAGGGTTAGTGAAGTTAATGTAGCATCTAGCAGCATAGGGATTTCGGATTATCAGAAGCCTAGTGTCTCAGGTAAATGATACCAGTGGAACCAATTGACCAGACATGACATTGAAGCCTGTTCCTAAGAAGCCTCTCAGAATTAGCAAGGGGGATCATGGGTCCACAGGACACACTTTTGTGGAGGTATGCCTTGGAAAAGCCTGACAGGGACTATGGCAATGAGAATGCCGGATTTCACACCAAAGTCATTATGACAAGGATTTAAATCATGAGTCCACGTGGCCCTGCCCATGCCCTCCTCCTCGTCTTCCTCTGCCAACACATGCTTCGAGATCACACAGCACAGCACATCACCATTTTGTACCGACCTACCATACTAGGGTCCATACTAGTGGAGAAAGTAAAGGAAGAGCCTTCCTGGAGCTCGAAAAAGCCTGAATGGAGAAGAATCTCCCTTAGAGCCCCAGTGCATCTGAACAATGAATGGGAACTGCAAGTCGAATTAGATAAACTTTTAATCTTGTAAATAGTTGGGCCCTAGGACCACAGAGGAAATTCTTGGCTGATTAAAAGACCACTCTACATCAATGGTCAGAACAGATTAAATTTATAAACTGGCCTTAATTAAGATCTGATGAATAAGACTAACAGGCTTTAAGATTGAAAGACTTGTTGGAAACCAGCCATCTGTGTGGATCCATGCCAAGAGAATTAACCTGAGAGAATTAATATCCTTTTAAGAAACTTAAGTTAGTGGTAAATGTTTGTTTTTTATAGCTATAAGAGTATTTTAGGTATTAAGATATTATTAGTTAGAGTATAGGTTTTAGAATTAGGGCTTGGGTTTTAGGATTTAGGTACTTTATAGGTGATTGTTAAGTATTAATAAATATATGTATGATAAATAAAAAATTTCTGTTATAGGTATATATGTATATATAATTGGTATGCATGTTAACATAGATAAAATTGTATGCTTAAATATGGTCTGATGTTCCCACATGCATATTTATATATTTGTACATCTATGTACTCATATAAGTTAGATGTTTTAGGAATGATCTAGAATAATCAGTAGTGTGTGAGAAACATTGTCTAACTGCCAGACAAGAACTTATCTACAAACACTGGAGGGGGTTGATTTAGATCAATTGGGTGATTCATCTGCATGTGCACAATTCATAGTACCATTGTCCATTCATAATTTCCCTTGGGATACAATCCACTACTCATATTTTTGCCTGTTTTAATTAAAATGTCTATAAGTATCTTGGGGCTAATTTTGTAATTAATAATTTTGTGGTGGATTATTAGTATAGAGAATAAACACAGCCCTTAATTTACACTCCAATCATGAGGAGAAGCACAAATGTAATGGATACAAACTTGCCCCTTTCTTCCTTTCAGGTGGAGTCTCCATTGCTTAATGACATTTATTTTCTTGGAAATCTAGAGTGATTCTTGTACTCCTGAGTTTGCTGTTAGGTTTCAAACCTGGAACACGTGGCTGAGATGCCTATTTAACAGATCAAATCAGATCTGGCTGCCAGGTTCTCCCAGCATGCCTCAGCCCCTACCTGTTCCAGGGTCTTCCTGGCTAGAATACCCTGCTTCCTACCCTGAACTCTCCAGTCCACGGGGCTGGGCTCCCTTATATTATGCAATCATTTGGTTACACATTTTCTTTGTACCTTTGTGTGTCCTAGCTACTGTACTTATTTTTTCCTCTCTCCCCTCACCCTTCTATTCGCCCTCTCCACACATGGCCCAGCTCAGGATCATGAACACACTGCACTATCCCAGAAGTCCCTGCCTCCTTTTTATCTATATTAAACTTTCTCTTCTGCCAGACCTGGACCAGTCATGTTCCTTTCCTTTGCTTCTTTCATCTGGTGCCAAAACCCAGGCATGGCTTAAATGAGCTGCTTTCTTGAGAATGCCCACTCTGAAACAAGCACTGATCTGACTCTCCAAAGGTATGTATGAATCACTTGTTTCTTCTGGCTTCTGTAACCAACAGAATTTGATTCCAAATTCTAGATTCTGATTCTTTAACTGCTGATTTCCTCTCTCTGGGCTCTGCCCTGCTATGCCCTCCATGTGGGCCTACATGCTTCTCTGGCTACTGCAGAGACTATGTCTCTGACAGCCAAAGGTTTGCTATTGGTCTGACAAAGGCCCACTGTCTTTTATGACATTTGAAGATTAAATGCAGTCCTATATGACAGTTGAAGACTGACTACTACCCCCAATGAAACTATGGAAACCATGGAAATCCAGGGTAACACGTCTTAGGTAATGGGACTCTGTCATTTTAATTGATTACATAGACCATTTAGATTATACATATAATTTATCCTTCTCAGATCTCTGATGATATTGACTGACTAACAGCTCTTTAACAGGAGCAAGCACCCAGATACTTCCCCAAGGCTTCAGTTGCCTTCTTGGTGCTTCTGCCATCTCAGTTCTTTCATATGTGAAAATCAGGTCTCAGGTCTTACTCACATAGAGCTTCTAGGCCTCCAGGTGAGAAAGACAGTTCACCTTGCTACCAGACTCTAAAATAAATGAATAAATAAACTCACAAAATAGGTTTCAATGTAAATTTTTACTACTCTTTTATTTAAAGGAACTTGCTTTACCATGTCAATTCACAGTAATCAATCACCTGTGTCTTTGGTAAACAAGTGGATAAAATTATATAAAGTTTATTTGTGTTATAAAGATTCAAGAAAGTGATTGAAGGTGATAAGGAATTTTAATGGCCAGAGAGATGACTCAGCAGTTAAGGGAACTGGCTGGTCTTCTAAAGAACCCAGGTTCAATTCCCAGCACCCACAGGGCAGCTTACAACTGTCTGTAACTCCAGTTCCTGGGGATCTGACACTCTCACACACACACATACAAGCAGTCAGAATGCCAATGTACATAAATTTTTAAAAAAATGTTTTAAAACTAATTTAAAAATTATTTTAGATTTATTTCCCTTCCTATGCTATTGTTTTATTATTAATCTAGCTCTAGTAAAGTATAGCTAATGTTCTCATAGTCAAAAACTCAAGATTTGGGGGATCCAAGATGGCGGCAGCCTGCGTGTACACATTTTGAATGTGAGGAAAACAGCGATAACACCACAGAGTTATAAGACACTGAACAATAATCTGAATGGCACGAACCCTCTGGGTTTCACCCAGCGACCCAGGGACTAATAAAAGTCCCTGGGCAAGACTCTCCTCTCTCAGACACTCAATAAAACAAACCAGCAGAAACAGCAAAAGCCGCTGACTCCAGGAAGCAGGAGAATCATCACCAGGAAAGGGACCAGGGTTTGAGACACTCAAATACCCAGCAAGCAGTTCCAAACCCCAGACAGGGTTACTCACTAGCCTCCTGGGTTCCCAGATTCCATGCAGGCATTCTGACACCAAAGGGAAGATCATCGGAGCCTTGGGAATGGATATATTCTCAGCAGATCCATTGTGGCCGAGGGCCACAGCACATTCTGTGCTGCAGGATGGCAGCAGGACCACAGTGGAGTGGTAGTCTGGGAAACACAAGCATATTTCGGCTTCCTCAGAGTGGTGTTGGATACACAGGCCCCTCTATTGCAGTCACTGGGAAGAACACTGCAGCTAGACAGAGCAGTGGGATACACTTCTGGCAGCAAGCTACCAGCATCAGTGCAGAGTCCTGGGACTTGGAGGACAGTGGCCCCAATTGTGAGTATCTACAGGACAGCTACAGCAACCAAATTGAGTCCAGCACAGACGTAGGAGCGGTGAGATCAGAGCAGGCAGAAAGGCAGGTGGCCGGGTTGGAAGGCTTCTTGGATATCCACTGGGTCCAAGCTCTGGACAGGTTGTGGAACTAATATAGGACCCTTTTGCTAGTGCTGGATCCCCCAGTGGGAAACCAGATCTTCAGCATATATAGTTCCACCCCTGGAGCAACGAGTTCTTGGCCTGTGTGTAGTGCCTGAGTGACTCAGACTGAAATGGCTTAGTGCTTAGGGACGAGAGGCACAGAGGTGCCCTGGGGCCCACCCAGACAGAGTGGACAACAGCAGAGATATATGCATGCTGGAAGGCAGTGTGTGAGGCACAAGCCTATCTGGGCCTGCCCAGCAGGACAACAAAGAACTCAGTACTGGAAATATAGACACTGAAGGATTGGAGTCACCAGACATGAACACTGAGCACCTCCCACCGGGAAACTGTACTCCCTCCCTGTCATATACTTTCAGGTCTTTAGCTGGCAGACTCAACCCCCAAACTTAGGACCTCCAGAGTCCACAGAATCTGTGCTTGGACACCCAGGAGCATACCAGCAGAGCCACCACACACAGAATACCCGGGCTACAACACAGAAAGCTCTCACTTGGGAGCAATTGATAAAAGAACAGCTGGAGGCTCATCATATAGAAGAGTCTACCAGCCCATGGAATTCTCCTGTGTTTGTGGTAAAAAAGATATAGGATATCGGATAAATGGAGAATGGTAACAGATTTAAGAGCTGTGAATAGAGTAATTCAACCTATGGGTCCTTTGCAGCCTGGTATG
This sequence comes from Lophiomys imhausi, assembly GCA_907164525.1. Taxonomy (NCBI): domain Eukaryota; kingdom Metazoa; phylum Chordata; class Mammalia; order Rodentia; family Muridae; genus Lophiomys; species Lophiomys imhausi. The sequence continues at coordinate 2,385 of CAJQZJ010000665.1, read as the reverse complement.
CCTTTACATTCCCTGTTACCAAAGTCATGGCCTTTAATAGTAATTGATTTAAAAGACTGCTTTTTCTCAATTCCATTACATAAGAATGATAGGGAAAGGTTTGCCTTCTCTGTACCTACTCTTAATAACAGTAGGCCAATCAAGAGATACTGTTGGAATGTACTTCCACAGGGAATGTTGAATAGTCCAACTCTGTGTCAATATTTTGTACAAAAACCGTTAGAAATAATGCGTAAGCAGTTTCCTCGATCTATTATCTATCATTATATGGATGAAATTTTGTTGGCTGATTCTGATGTAGTTGTTTTAGAGAACTTATTTAAGGAAATATAAAGAATTCTACCACTATGGGGGTTAAAAATTGCTCCTGAAAAAATACAAAGAGGAGATTCAATCAACTATTTGGGTTATAAAATAAGTCAACAGAGAATAAGATCGCAAAAGGTATAAATCCATAGAAACCAATTGAAAACTCTTAATGATTTTCAAAAATTAATGGGAGATATAAATTGGCTAAGGCCCACCCTTGGTTTAAGTACTCATGAGTTAAGTAATTTGTTTCAAATATTACAAGGGGGTTCAAATATAAACAGTCCAAGATGTTTAACTGCTAAGGCAGAAAAGGAATTAATGTTGGTAGAACAAAGATTGCAAGATGCATACATAGATCGAATTGATCCCTAACTTGATTGTATTTTGGTCATTTTACCATCAACTAATTCTCCTACAGGGCTTATTATGCAACGGGAAGATAGTATTATGGAATGAATTTTCTTACCACATAAACAAAGTAAAAAATTAAAGACATACATAGAAAAGATATCTGAATTAACTGTAAAAGGTAGAATAAGACTACGTCAATTATCAGGAACGGACCCGGCTGAAATAGTAGTGCCTCTTACTAATGCTGAGATTATGTCATTGTGGGTAATCAATGAAGATTGGCAAAGAGCTTGCAGTAATTATTTGGGAGAAATTAATAACAAATTTCCAAAAAGCAAACGTATACAATTTATAAAAAGAACTACTTGGATTCTTCCTTGTATTGTAAAGGGAACACCAATTCCTGATTCACCAACCTTCTATACTGATGCTAACAAGATGGGAATGGCAGGTTATAAGACAGACAAAATCAGCAAGGTAATCAAAAGTCCATATACCTCAGTTCAAAAACCAGAATTGTATGCAATCCTTATGGTGTTATTAGATTTTCCAGAGTCTCTTAACAAAATTACAGATTCTCTATGTGCAGAAAGAGTTGTGTTGCACATAGAAACTGCTGAATTTATTCCCAATAACACAGAATTAACTTCTTTATTTATACAATTGCAACAGGTCATCAGAGGTAGAAATAATCCATTATATATAACCCATATTCGATCCCATACAGGTTTGCCAGGTCCACTGGCACAAGGAAATGAGGAAATTGACCAGTTACTCATAGGAAATGTGTTGAAAGCCTGAAAATTTCATCAGAAACATCATGTTAACAGTTCAGGTTTAAAGAAAAAATTCTCTACTACCTGTCAACAAGCCAGGGAAATAATTAAAAAATGTCCTACGTGTTCTCTGTATAACCAAATTCCATTACCTGCTGGTAGTAACCCTAGAGGTACTAAAAAGAATGAAATTTGGCAAATGTATATTTTTAACTTTGCAGATTTTGGAAAACAAAGGTACGTACATCATACCATTGATACATACTCCGGGTTTCAATGGGCAACTGCTTTAAGTTCTGAAAAAGCTGATTGTGTTATTGCACATTTGTTAGAAATAATGGCATTTATGGGTGTACCTGCACAAATTAAGACTGATAATGCTCCTGCATATGTATCTAATAAGATGAAGCAATTCTTTGCATATTATAATATAAAACATGTTACTGGTATACCACACAATCCTACAGGACAAGCAATTGTAGAAAGAGCTAATCGTACCTTAAAAGAGATGCTTTTTAAACAAAAGGGGGAATTAAAGAATCCCAGGGATAGATTTCACAATGCATTGCTAACTTTGAATTTCCTAAATGTTGGTGAAAAGGGTACCACTGCAGCTGAGAGACATTGGGTTATACAAAAAACTGAGGAATTAAATCAACCAATATATTATAAGGATATGTTAACTTTAGAGTGGAAACCTGCAATGGTTTTAAGATGGGGACGTGGTTATGCCTATGTGTCTACAGGGAATGAAAAAATGTGGTTACCAACAAAACTTATACAGATTAGATCTGACCAGGGAGAACCTCCCATTAGCTGAAATATGAATGTCTTCGCATGGTAAGAATATTTTATTAACTTTATGGTGTTCATGATATTCCAATCTTTTATCCAGGATGGACAGAGTTTATGCCTTAAAATGGACTTACAAAGTTGTTCTATGCCT
>CAJQZJ010000664.1:455600-485169 GCA_907164525.1 Lophiomys imhausi | reverse complement strand
CAGTGGCCTGAACGGAACTGTGGCCAGCTTTAAAGATTGAGGCAGAATGGCAGAGTTGCTGATACGAAGGAAGTAAGGTGGCCTACAGACACTGAGGTCTCCCAGAGAGAAGAAAGCCTCAAGCCTTATTTAAAGTGAGATTTCGATAGCCAGTTTACCCTGACGAACCTGCGTCTGAGCTATTCCAGAAAAAGGACTGCTAAGTGCGTTAAAGAGTCTATCCCCGAGACTGGTTTCCTGACAACTGAGGACCTGCCCCAGAGACTGTATCATTCTAAAAGGGTATGAAAGTAGTTGTTATGATTATCAATAGGTTTAGTGGATAGGTTAAAGGGGTTGTAGGAATTTATAGGATTAATAGTTAAGAAATTGTTGGTGTTAGTTATAAGTGAATTTAGTAATAAATAAGTGTTAAATAATAATTTAAAAGTTCGGTTACAGTCTCCTCTCTACCCAGAGGCAGTCCTTTGTCCCATTCCCCTCCTGAACAAATATCTCTTATCCCTCCCCCTACCCCTTTCCTCCCTTTATCTCCTGTCTGATGGGGTGGTGTTAAGCATTCTAAATATTAATTTATTGGTCATGCTTGCTGTCTGTTACTTACATTGTCTCTGATTGGTTAAATAAAATGCTGAGGCCTGAGATTGGGCAAAGACAGAGGTAGGCGGGACTAAGGTGTGAGGGCTTCTGAAGCAGAGAGGTAGATGAAGTAGAAGGAGCCTCTAAGACAAACAGCTGGAGCAGGAAGGAGGACACATGCCATGGGTTAGAAAAAAGAATGTCATTCCACATGGTTTGGAACATCAGCATAGCATCAGGAATAACAGCCCAGGGAACGTATGTATATATGTGGACATATTTGGGTAATAGAATTAAGAGCTAGCTTAGATGGGCTAAGATTGCTCAATGCAGGTCAGTCTTATTAAAATCCATGTGGTGTCCGTGTGCTCATTTATAATGACTGGTTAAGGAGTAACAACTGCCGACCAATTAAATATAATATAAATACTAGTAAATATTTTAATTAGTTATTTCTACACCTGTCTTTGTCCCTTATCCCTGTCCTCTGTCCCTCTGAGGCAAATAAATCTTGTGCTGAGAACTTGGTCTTCAGGGTCCTGAGCTGATACTTTTTGTTTCAGATACGTAACCCAATTCTATAAAAACAAAAAAACTAAGGTGTCCAAACATGGCACTACACACTTGGCAATCCTAGCACGTGGGAGTTGGAAGCAGAAAGATAAATAGTTCAAAGTCTTTGTCTTAGAAACTGTCCTACTGCTGTCCAGTGATACCATGACCATTAAGACAGCATCTAGCTGGGTGTGGTGGCGCACACCTTTAATCCCAGCACTAGGGAGGCAGAGGCAGGTGGATCTGTGGGTTCAAGGACAGCCTGGTCTACAAATTGAATCCAGGACAGACAAGCTACACAGAAAACCCTGTCTAGGAAAAAAAAAAAAGAAATTGAAAAGAAAAGGAAAGCATTTACTTGGGGGTTTGTTTACAGTTTCAGAGGTTTAGTCTATGATTGTCATGATGGGGAGCACGATGGATGCAGACAGGCAGGGGAGGAGGAGGAGAGGGCTGCGTCCTTATCCTCAGGCAGAGAGACTGGGCCTGATGTGGGTTTTTGAAATCTCAGACTTCCTCAGACAAGGCACACCCACGCCAACAAGGCCACACCTCCTAATCCTTCTCAGTAGTGCCTCTCCCTATGGCTGAGCATTCAAATATATGAGTCAAATATATGGGTTACTCAAACCACCACATAAAGGAAACTCAATTATCCATATTTGAAATGTTGGAAATAATAACTGTGAGTAATTTTTATTTCTGCTGCCTATAGCATCAAATTCACCCTGCTCTATTTTCACCATGTGTTGTGTCATTCTGTACACAATTCCCGGCAGGTAACACTGGCTACCTTAAAGATTCGCAGAGTTGGTGACATGGCCAAGACTTCATCATGATTATCCTACACAGACATTCATTTTTGGTACAAATTGGCACACCATCTCCCAGGGCCAAAAGTCATTAAGACCAGAGTTGGAACTAGGCAGCTGTGATTTTCCAGTTTTCAGCTTCTTACAGATTTCCCCCAAGAGAGTTTTGCTCTAGAACAGAGCTGTTCTGATGACCTCCCTGGAGTATTAGCCCAACCCTAAGGCTTTTTCACATATAGAATTCACCTAAAGGGTTTTCTTTATTCTTTTCTTTTCTTTTTCTTTTTTTTTCCAAACCAGAGTTTCTCGGTGTAGCCCTGGCTATCCTGGATTCACTTTGTAGACCAGGCTGACCTTGAACTCACAGAGATCCACCTGCCTCTACCTCACAAGTGCTGAGATTAAAGGCCTGCTTTGACTTTTTTTTAAGATTTCTTTATTTTTTTATAAATGAGTCATTGATCTGCATGTCAGAAGAGAGCATCAGATCACAGTATAGATGGTTGTGAGCTACCATGTGGTTGCTGGGAATAGAACTCAGGACCTCTGGAAGAGCAGACAGTGCTCTTAACCACTAAGCCATTTCTCCAGTCCCCTGCTTTGACTTTCTTAAAGAAACTTACACAAGGTCTGGAGTTGTAGTCCAGTTGGTAAGTGCCAGCCTAGTGTACACAGGCCCTGCAGTTCAATCGCTAGCACCCCCAAAAGCCAGTATTATGGTTCATGCCTGCAATCCTAGGAAGAGAGGCAGGAAAATCAGGAGTTCAAGACCACCCTAGGCTACATGAGACCCTGTCTCAAAAATTAAATAAGATAAGGAGGAGGAGAATGTGGTGGAAGTTCAGGCTTCTTTGGAGGCACAGTTGTGTTGAATGAATGTGTCTTTTGTTTTGGTCTCAAGTATGGGGTGTGGAGGTGTTTTGTACACCACTGACAAACAGACTCATGAAAAGGTACACAAAACATCCTGGTGAAAAAGCATGTGATGTTTTGCCAGCCAGAAAACTGTCACGTGTGGGGAACACATTTACATCCTTTGATGGATAGACTCCTTGGAGAGCTTGTAATCTTGGTCAACAGGAAATACCTTGTGGGGGGCGTGAAGTTGTCCAATTGGAAGATGTCCTTGTGCAGGTATAAAGAGGAGGAAACTTGGAGGGGCTTTTTGCTTGGCATCACTTCTCATCACTGCTTCACTTTGAAGGATTCCAGTCAACGCGTAGCCGAAGTTTACTGCTGCCAAGACTTACTGAAGATCAACACCTGGGTTGAGTCCAGGTCAGCCCTGTTTGGGGCTTCTAAAGCAGCTGCTTCTTCAGCTGCCCTTGTTGGTGTTCCTGGTTAGCTGCTGTGTCCCTGCTGCTGATTGCATCTGTCCCTGTGTGTGCTGATTTGGCTGGACTGCTGTTGAGTTTCCCCAAGGACCCGAAACTTAGGAGGTCTACATCCTTTCTTTTGTGCCCTGGATCGTTTCTTGGCCTTTTGGTAAGATCAAGTGTAGTATCTGTTCCTTCGTGCCTTGGGTGGGTAGGTTGGAAGGTGTTTAGAGTTATTCATAGTTTATTTTTATTTATTTATTTTTGGTTTTTCGAGACAGGGTTTCTTTTTTTCTTTTTTTTGGTTTTTCAAGACAGGGTTTCTCTGTGTAACAGCCCTGGCTGTCCTGGACCTTGCTTTGCAGACCAGGCTGGCCTCGAACTCGGAGATCCACCTGTCTCTGCCTCCTGACTGCTGGGATTAAAAGGTGTGCGCCACCACACCCGGCTAATAAATAGTTTTTTTTTTTTTTTTTTGGTTTTTCGAGACAGGGTTTCTCTGTGTAGCCCTGGCTGTCCTGGACTCACTTTGTAGACCAGGCTGGCCTCGAACTCGCAAAGATCCGCCTGCCTCTGCCTCCCAAGTGCTGGGATTAAAGGCGTGCGCCACCACTGCCCGGCAAATAAATAGTTTTAAAGTATGCTTTCAGGAAGAGAAAGAGGCAGCAGATGGCAGCACTCTAATCCCAAGAAAGGATAAAGAGATGACCCCTAGATAATGAAACAACCAAGACCAGTGCCGGACCTGAGAGAACATCTCTACTAACACACAACCCTCCCACCCCACAATAGCATTAGCTTCTAATGCTGTTCTGAAGCTTCGGGATTTGAGGCCAGGAGCTGGAGTGAGAAAAGCAGAAAGCGACAGCTTGTATCTTCAGTCAGCCACTTCTCCCTGCCCTCAGCTTTATGTACACATGTGTCTATCTCTTTCTTAAAGGGTAAGCAGTGTGCCAGGAGCCCAGTGCAGCACATGACAGCAGAAGGCTGTCTACGAGAGCCACACTGTTCTTATCAGAGTAAAGTGAAGCACCCACTTCCTGCTGTGGATGATGAAAATGCAGTTATTATTTAGGATGTGAGGCAACCTGTCTCTGACTTGCAGTGCTTCCTGGCTGGTTCATTTTCTATCCACCTTCCTCTTCTCTTCCCACCTAAAACACCTATTGGGTCTTCTAGGTCCTAGGCATGTACTCACCACATTCCCAAGCAGATTTCCAAAGTCTCCTGTGAGTTTGCATGGCAATTTGCTTTTACCTGAAGGTGTATAAGGTTCTTACCAGGCTGCAAGAAAAGAACCACATTTCGCTCATGTGCCACAGCCTAATGACCATGGATTTTCACTGGGAGAAGGATAGTTTCCTCTTTCCCTTTGCATTTTCAATTATTAAAACATTGTTTGACTGAATAAGCTCCAATTTCACCCAATGGGATAGTATCCAGAGATAGAAAGAGATGAGCTCTCAAACCATTGAGAGTCAGGGAGGAACTTTCAGTGTGTATCACTAAGTGAAAGAAGTGTGAAATGGTTACTGCACACCATATGATTCCAATAGATGATATTCTAGAAAGACAACACTGGAGAGATAGTTCAGCAGTCACGTTGTTTGCTGCTCCTCCAGAGGCCCTAGTACAGCACCTGCCTAGTACATCAAGTGGCTGTACATACAGCTCCAGGGGGCTAACACCCTCTTCTGATCTCCTTAGGTAATGTACTCACGATACACACACAAATTCACAGACAAATATAAATAAAAAGACATGACTATAGAAAGACAGGAAAACCTGAGTTGCTTCCTGAGTTAAGGGCGGGGATAGCACAGAGAGATGAAGCACAGGAGGTATTTGAACACATGGGGCCACTTTGTGTGTGCCTGCTATGAGGGGTACACTCCATGTACCTGTAGAACTGTTGAAATTGAAAAGTAAGACTTAATGAGGGCTGGAGAGATGGCTCAGTGGTTAAGAGCCCCGGCTGCTCTTCCAGAGGTCCTGATTTCAATTCCCAATGACCACACGGTGGCTCACAAACATCTGTAATGAGATCTGATGCCCTCTTCTGGTGGGCATGAAGACAGAGTTAGCGTACTGTTGGCATACCTTATAGACTATTTATTAATAACTCTAAACACCTTCCAACCCACTAACCTGAAGCACAGAAGGAAGGATACTTCTCAGGCGTGGTTCCTTGGGGAAACTTGTCAACCAACCCCAAAAGGATCACAGCAATCAGCAGCAGCCCGGTGGTCACCTGGGTATCTTGGCAGTTACCGCACTCATGATCCCCCTCCCCACACCTAGGTCTCTCGAGTCTGTTTGAATTAGCTGAACCCCCTCAGGGCAGATGCAGCACCTCGAAGCCTCATCTGCCCACCCAAGCTTGCAGCCTCGTGGCAGGTGCTGTACTCACGCAGGCTATGAGCTGGCTGTCGCTCCACACCCACTTGAGGCTGTGGTCTCCTGTTTCTGTTGGCCTAGGCGAAGGCTGTTCATGCACGCCTCCCCTCCCCCCTTGGGGTTGTAGCCTCTTCTGTCCATTCGGCTGACCTGCGGAATCCACAGGGCAGGTGCTGCCCTCTGAAGGGCCTCAGTCTCAGGTCTCGGCTTTTCACCTGGGCTATGCCAAACCTGGGCTCCGCCCAACTTCGGCCAAAAGTCTCAGCAGCAACCTTTCTCTACAGTCTTTTGAAGTGAAGCAGCAATGAGCAGCGTTGAGAAACAATGCCAAGCAAAAAGTCCTCTCTGGTTTCCTAATCATGCATCAGGATGTTTTCTCATTGGCCAACCTTATGCCCCCCTCCTGAGGTTCACCTGCTGACCAGGACCAGGAGATATCCCAGGTGTTCCCCACAGATGTCATTGTTGGGCTGATTTTTTTTGTATGCCTCTTTTACAAGTCTGTTTTTCAAAAGCACTCCCACAACCCTTACATATTCATACAACATAACTGTGTTTCCGAAGAAATGCAAACCACCAATACAGAGTGCTCATGTACATTAAATAAATAAACTTTGAAAAGGAAAAGAATTATTCCAAGAAGGAAAATAGACCATGGCCATGAAACCTGACATATTAAAAAATACATGAAACTTTTTCACTGAAGAAGGTACTTGGGAAAAGCACTGACCTTAAGTAGCTGTGGAAATGTGTGGAACCCAAAGATAAAAGACACAAGCAATTGCCCATGAAAACTCATTTTAGTTGACAGACCCTGTGCTGGCTGATTCTAATGTCAGCTTGACACAGGCTAAAGTCATCTGAGAGGAGGGAACCTCAACTGAAAAAAAAAAAGGTCTCCAGCCGGGCGGTGGTGGCGCACGCCTTTAATCCCAGTACTTGGGAGGCAGAGGCAGGTGGATCTTTGTGAGTTCGAGGCCAGCCTGGTCTATAAAGTGAGTCCAGGACAGCCAGGGCTACACAGAGAAACCTTGTCTCGAAAAACCAAAAAAAAAAAAAAAAAAAAAAAGGTCTCCATAAGTTGGGCCATACGAAGGCCTATAGGGCAATTTCTTAATTAGTGATTGATAGTGGAGGGGGCAGCCCATTGTGGGTGGTTCCATCCTTAGGCAGGTGGTCCTGGGTTCTCTAAGAAAGCAGGCTGAGCAAGCCATGAGGAGCAAGCCAGTAAGCAGCACCCTCCATGGCCTCTGTATCAGCTCCTGCCTCAGGGTTCCCACTCAGGTTGAGTTCCTGCCTTGGCTTGCCTTAATAGATGTGAATTGAGATGTGTAACCCTAATAAGCCCTTTCCTCCCCAAGTTGCTTTGATCGTGGTCACCCTAAGAGCCATTTCATGTGGGCTTGGGTCAACAGCTGTACGTAGCTGGTCTATCATATGCAAATTGTGCTCTAGTTTGCTTCTCTACTGCTTAGATGAAGCACTAGCCAAAAGCAATCTGAGAGAAGAAAAGGTTTATGTGGCTTACAGGCCCAGCACTGAGGAAAACCGCAGCAGGAACCTGAGGCAGGAACTGAGCAGAGACCATGGAGGAACACTACATACTGGCTTGCTTCTCCAGATACCTTTCTCATACAAAGTCTGCATTCTGATCTGACCAGTTGGTGGGGGCCCTCCCACATCAATCAGCAATCAAAAGAATGCCCTACAGATACGGCCACAGGTCACTCTGATGGAGGCAGTTCCTTGGGTGAGATTCCCTCCGTGAGATATTGTCTAGGTTTGTGTCAACTTGACAAAAACCAGGCTATCCTGTTATCAGTCTTTAGCACCCGGGGGCTGGGCTTTGAAGAATGCACCACTATGCCCAGCTAATGGGTGCTAAAACTGGGAACTGAAAGCAAAAGGTCATCCACAGCTGCATAGCTAATTCAAGGCCAACCTGGATACCTGAGACAAGGTCTCAAAACAGACAGCCAAACCCACACATAGATTAAAAATTAACATAAGTGAGAAGAAGGCTTGGTGGCTAAAAGCACTGATCATACAAACCTAGTGACCGGCCTTGAACTCACATAAAGGTGAAGGGAGAGAAGACCCCAGAAGGTTGTCTTGTTCCACCCATGCACACCACCACCCCAAATAATAAATTAAAAATTTAACTAGACCAGGTGGTAGTGGCACACTCCTTTAATCCCAGGCCTCGGGAGGCAGAGGCAGAGGCAGACAGATCTGTGAGTTCTAGGCCAGCCTGGTCCACAGAGTGAGCTACACAGAGAAACCCTGTCTCAAAAAACCCAAAAGAAAAACATTAAAAACTAAGTATTTTAGGTGTAGGTAGCAGAGGGCTGATGAGGTGACCCTGCCATGTGTTGGGGTGGGGACCTACCCAGTGGGTAAAGCCCTTGCCTCCAGAACCACAGGAAGCCTGTCAAGATGGGAGGGAACGCAGGAGAATTGTTGGAAACTCAAAGGCTGGCTTGACAAGTGAGAGACTCAAGGTGGAAGCTGAACCGTGAGACCCCCAATATTTGTTCTCTGACTTCCACCCCAGCACTGTGCCCCCTGCCCCCACCGTGACACATTTTTTTTTTTAAAGAAACAAAGCAGTGAAGTGTTTATATGTGCATATCCGGGGTTGCGTGGAGGGAGCAGAGGTGCCAACTTGAGGACTGCCCAGTGACCAAAAGTAGAATTTGAGTAAGAGAAGTAAAACTAATTTCAGATTATAGTCTACAAGTCAACACTGGTGCAGATAAACAAATAAATAAATGGTAGAATAAATTAACAAGACAAAAGACACGTTGTCTAGCTGTTTTTCTTTTTTTTGCTTCTCTCTTTCTCTCTCTCTCTCTCTCTCTCTCTCTCTCTCTCTTTTAGGTTTTCTCTGTGTAGCCCTGACTGTCCTAGACTCACTCTGTAGACCAGGCTGGCCTTGAACTCACAGAGATCTGCCTGCCTCTGCCTCCCGAGTGCTGGGAGTAAAGGCGTGAGCTACCACGCCTGGCCCAATCTTTCTTTCCAAGTCCCATAACCCCTGTTTAGTATGGGAATAACAACCAAAGGACAGTCAGCACAACAGCTGACAAGTATTTCTCCCAACTGTCAAAGCCACCAAAAGCAAGGAAAGGCGCCACTTCCACAGCCAAAAAGAAGTGAAGCCAAGTGAAGGACAGTGCTAAATGATCTATGGCGTCTTGGTGGGTTGTTTTCTTAGTCTTTTTCCTGACTTTCCTCCTCTGCCTCCTTAGAGTTGGGATTACAGGACTTGTGTTAGGGGGACTGAGCCCAGTGGTTTGTGCCTGCTAAGCAAACGCTCAACCTGTTGAAATACACCCCAAGCCCCAGATGAGATCTTTGAATAATAAAAGGACATTGGGTTGAAGCTAATAAAATCTGAGTATTAATTAGTGCCACATTAACTATAGACTTCAGTTAGTAACGTACCAATATTGGTTCAACTTTTTTTTTTTTTTTTGGTTTTTCAAGACAGGGTTTCTCTATGTATCCTTGGCTATCCTGGACTCACTCTGTAGACCAGGCTGGCCTCGAAGTCACAGAGATCCGCCTGCCTCTGCCTCCCGAGTGCTGGAATTAAAGGCATGTGCCACCACGCCCGAAAATGCACCTTACTAATCTAAAATGTCACCAATCACAGAAACTGATTTCACAGTTTTTAGAAATTGTTATTTTCTCAGTTTTCTTATGGATGTTAATCTGTTCTATAAAATAAAATCTTTAAAACATTTAGCACATAAATATCTACAATTAGATGATATGGAGCCTTAAGAAGCTTAATAACTTTCTAAGTAAAAATGTGTAAGTTATTGTCAATATAACCTAAATATAATGATGATTTTTATTGCAATTCTTAAAAATTTGGAGGTGGGTGGAGAGATGGCTTGAAATTAAGGGCCCTGGCTGCTCTTCCAGGGGACTTGGGTGTGATTCCCAGCATCCACTTGATGGTTCACAATCATTAGAAACTCCAGGTTCAAGGGATCGGACACCCTCTCGTGACCTCCACAGGCACTAGGAGTAAACATGTTCCACAAAAATATATGCAGGCAAAGCACTTGTGTCTGCAGAGAACAAAATAAATCAACCTGTTTTTTACAGGTTTATTTTATTTTCAGTACAAAATGAACCCAGTTCAGCACAACACTTTTGTGGACAAGCAGAAAGAACTCTTGAGGACCTAGTACTCTTATCTCCAAGCCATCTCTCCAACCCGTACTGTAATTTAATTAAAATATTTTTAATTTTTATTGAAAATAGATTTTGTTCATACAATTCGCTCTGATTGGGGTTCCCCCTTCCCTAGCTCCTTCCAGACCCTCCCCACCCACACCCTTCACTCTATCTCGTTAGAAAACAGACAACTAGGTTCTCAGTTGTCTAGGGTGTCCTAGACAGATGTCAGACTCTCAGAGATTTTCCTCCTCAGCCTCTAAAGTATTAGGACTATAAGGGTGAACCACCATACTCAGCCCTTCTTGTAATTTGTGCTAATTAATTATAGACATTTTATGATGCTTACTATGTAGCAGATGCAGTTCTAAGTGTCTTGTACACAGTAACTCAGTCAATTCTCTTATTCCGCTTATTTTTTCCAGTGCTGGGGAGGACCTCGGGGCCTGGTACATGCTAGCAAGAACTGGACCCCAGAGTCATGGCCCCAGCCAGGTCCTTTCCTTTTGTGGACAGAGATCTGAGACCTGGGCTAGTCATGCAACACTTGCCCAGACTCAAACAGACACCATGTGTTTGAATTGAGGGAACCTGACTCTTTTTCAGTTTGTTTGATTTTGTTGTTGTTGTTTTTTGAGACACGTTTTCTCTGTGTATCTCTGGCCATCCTGGACCAGGCTGGCTTTGAACTCACAGAGCCTGTCTCTGCTTCCCGAGTGCTGGGATTAAAGGTGTGTGCCACCACGCCAGGCGGGAACTTGACTCTTACCACTGGATTGCACAGCTTCTGTTACTCAAAGAAAACTTTGAAAAGCGGGTTTGTTTGTTTGTTTTTAAATTTATTTATTTCTTCAAGTTACATCTCAATCATAGTCCCCTACCTCCTCCCATGAAAAGTGGTTTTAAGTGAAAACCTTGCCCATTGTTATGGCCATCAAAAAACCACAAGCTGATCAGCACAGGAGTTTTGACCTGCTCCGTTTCCGACCTGGGCTGGTTCACCCCTCCTTAGGTAACCTGGTGGTCTCCCGCTCCCGGGAGGTCACTATATTGATGCCAAACTTAGTGTAGACACCCAATCAGCATAGCACCACAGCCCAGAACTCCTGGACTCAAGCGATCCTGTCTCAGCCTCCCAAGTAGCTGGGACTACAGGCATGGATACCACTCCATATCCAAAAGATTCCTCACCAATCCAAAAGGATATCTCCTCAACTATGTTCATAGCAGCTTTATTTGTAATAGCTAGAAACTGGAAACAACCCAGATACTCTTCAACCGAAGAATGGATTTAAAAAAAAAACTGGTACATCTACACAATGGAATACTACTCAGCTATCAGAAACAAGGAAATCATGCAATTCGCAACCAAATGGCTGGAACTAGAGAAGCTCATCCTGAGTGAGCTAACCCAGACTCAGAAGGATGTGCATGGCATCTATTCACTTATAACTGGATTTTAACCATATAGTACAGGATAACTATACTACAACCAATAGACCCAAAAGAGCAGGAACATGGACTTGGTTACCTGTCAGCGGGACACTCCTCCCTAGTGGAACTGCCATGTACGCCTGCTGTTGAAAAGGAAGCTCTTAGACCGCATGTGACTAACAAACTGAGTGGGGCTGATACACAGAGACACCCCAGACGGAGGCATGGGAGGGGTGGGAGAAAGGGTAGTGGGTGGGAGGGGCAGTAATGGAACCATAACGAAGTAATAAACGTTAAAAAAAAAAAAAACCAAACCAAAAAAAAAAAAAAAACCAAGCTGATAGAACGATTACTAGCCACTAGAGGGCAGCAAACCCCTTACAAGATTGCCTTTAAAAAGTTTCACTATTTACTTAGTTAGTTTTTTGTTTTTTGTTTTGTTTTTTTTTTTTCGAGACAGAGTTTCTCTGTGTAACAGCCCTGGCTGTCCTGGACTCTGTAGAGCAGGCTTGCCTCAAACTCATGAGATCCACCTGCCTCTGCCTCCCAAGTGCTGGGATTAAAGGCCACCACCACTCGGCTATTTAGTTTTATTCATTTGTTTGATACAGGGTTTCATGCAAACGAGGCTGGCATTCATCTTTTTACGTAGCCAGTGCTAGCATTGTGCATCTGAACTGTTATGCCTGAATTTAAGCTTTTTTACTCTTTTTTTTTTTTCTGAGGGATTTGTGGGTGGGAAGAGCAGGGTGTCATGTTTTATGAGACAGGGTCCAGGCTAGCTTCAAACTAGTTTGTGCAGGCCAGGCTGGCCCTCGAATCACCCAATTCTCCTACCTCCATCTCTCGAGTTACAGCATTACAGACATGTGCCACCACCACACATAGCTTGAAATTCTTTTCTTTTTTTTTTTTTTTCTTTTTGTTTTTTTCGAGACAGGGTTTCTCTGTGTAGCCCTGGCTGTCCTGGACTCACTTTTGTAGACCAGGCTGGCCTCGAACTCACAAAGATCCACCTGCCTCTGCCTCCCGAGTGCTGGGATTAAAGGCGTGCGCCACCACCGCCCAGCTTGAAATTCTTTTCTTAAGGGTCAATCTAGAATCCTGGAGCTAGAAAGACAGTTCAGCCGTTAAAGGCAATTTCTTTCTTTTTTTGGTTTTTTGAGACAGGGTTTCTCTGTGTAGCAGCCCTGGCTGTCCTGGACTCACTTTGTAGACCAGGCTGGCCTCAAACTCACAGAGATCCGCCTGCCTCTGCCTCCCAAGTGCTGGGATTAAAGGCGTGTGCCACCACCACCCAGCTAAAGGCACTTTCTGCCGAGCCTGATGACTTGATTTAATTCCCAAGACCCACAAGGTAGAAGGAGAAAGTGATTTCTGCAAATTCTCTAAGTTGTTTCAGTGCAGACACACATATATGCAATTAATCCCAACACTCGGGAGGCAGAGGCAGGCGGATCTCAGTGAGTTTGAAGCCAGCCTGGTCTACAAAGAAAGTCCAGGACTGCCAGTTATATTACACAGAGAAATCAAACAAACAAAAAAAACCCCTCAAAACCCTGAATCCTGAGGTTGGAGAAGTGGCTCAGTGGTTAAGAGCCCCCCCCCACCCCCTTCAGAGGACAGGGTTTAATTCCCAGTATCTACATGGTGGCTTACAATTCCAGTGATTTGATGCTCTCTTCAAATATACTTAGGCACCAGGAACACACATGACACACAGATAAATATGTGAGCAAAACATTCATGCATATAAAATAAAGTAAATAAAATAAAGTAAATATATTTAAGAGAAAAGAATCCTGACCCCCCCCCCCAATAAAATCTCTTTGTTAGTGGCTGGAGAGATGGCTCAGTGGTTAAGCACACTGGCTGCTCTTCCAAAGAACCCAGGTTCAAATCCCAGCACCCACATGGCAGTCCACAGCTGTCTGTAACAGTCGGGTGCGGTGGCGCACGCCTTTAATCCCAGCACTTGAGAGGCAGAGGCTGACCGATCTCTTTGAGTTCAAGGCCAGCCTGGTCTACAGTGTGAGTCCAGGACAGCCAGGGCTACACTGAGAAACCTTGTCTTCAATAAATAAATAAATAAAACTAAATAAATAAAATAATCATGAAAAGCTCTTCTGAAATGATGGGCCCTTGTCGTTTCAGCACTCAGGAGGCGGAGGAAGGAGAGTTAGAAACCCAAGTTCATTCTTAGCTACACACTGAGTTTGAGGCCAGCCTATATTACACAAAAAGACCTTGATTCAACAAATACAAAATCCCAGGTTCACTGAACGGAGCTCTTTGAAAGAACTCCTGGCAGCTATACACGGGCTATTTCCCACTGCTGACAGGGTTAGTGCTTTATTTCTTTTGTCATAGAAATGTCCTGAAGACCTTGGGGTTAGTAATGAATGACAGTCATTTGCCATTGCTGATTGGTCTGGGTACTATACATAGCAAGTCTGACCCTGGTGCTCCAGATTCAAACACAAGTGTGTTAGGGGACCTATTGTGAACCTAAGCTTTTATTTCTCTCCAAAGTTAAGTCAAAGAAAACCCTCACTCTTGCCATCTGGGATGGGTTTATGAGCTGTGAATTGAGTGCTTCCAGAGCAATTAAGCATTTAAATTAGAGCCATGTGAAAATTTAACAGCTGGTAGGTGTTGCCATTTACAAGCTACAAACTACCTGCTTCTCAGGATCTGCATACAAACTGAAGAAAATAGATTGAGTGGGGAGAGTAGAAGCTGAATTTGGTAATTTAGAGCATAAGTTCAGATTACATCTACAATTGGGGCTCCTTTAAGAGTAGGAGTTCCAAGCTAGTCTGACACAAGGCTTTGTCTCAAAAACAATAAAACCCAGAGATTGTAATAAAAATGTAGAAGTTTATATTTATTTTTATTTTTATTTTTTTGGTTTTTCGAGACAGGGTTTCTCTGTATAACAGCCCTGGCTGTCCTGGACTCGCTTTGTAGACCAGGCTGGCCTCGAACTCACAAAGATCCGCCTGCCTCTGCCTCCCAAGTGCTGGGATTAAAGGCGTGCGCCACCACTGCCCGGCTTGTTTGTTGTTTTGAGACAGGTTCTCTACGTAGCTCTGGATGGCCTAGAACTCACAGAGATCTGCGTGTCTCTGTCTCTAGAGTGCTGGGATTAAAGGCATTTGCTACCATGCCTGACAAAAGCAATGTTTTTGTTGTTCTCAGCCAATGTTTCTACACTTCCCCTTAGAAAGGTCATAAGGGAAAAGAAAAGGACTTCCCAGATACTGGCCTTGCAGCCAACTGTGACTGACCAACTCCTCAGTTCAGTGTCTATTTTGTTTTTAGGGACTGAAGAGATGGCTCAGCGATTAAGAGCACTGGCTGCTCTCCCAGAGGACAGAGGGCTGTGCAGTGAGACCCTGACTTGATTGAGAATAAAAACAAACAAAACGAAGAACTTGGTTTCATTGATATTATTTTCTTTTTTTTTTTTTTTTTTGGTTTTTCGAGACAGGGTTTCTCTGTGTAACAGCCCTGGCTGTCCTGGACTTGCTTTGTAGACCAGGCTGACCTCGAACTCACAGAGATCCGCCTGCCTCTGCCTCCCAAGTGCTGGGATTAAAGGCGTGCGCCACAATATTTTCTGTTTTTTTTTTTTTGAGGCAGGGTTTCTCTGAGTATCCCTGGCTGTCCTGGACTCACTTTGTAGACCAGGCTGGCCTTGAACTCACAGATATTCACCTGCCTCTGCCTCCCGAGTGCTCCAGCCCCCATTTTATGTACTTTATTTTATGTGGATGTGTGTTGGCCTGTTTGTTTATCTGTGCACAATTATCATGCAGTATGACCCTCAGAGATCAGAAGAGGGTATCAGATTCTGTGGAATTGGAGTCACAGATGGTTGTGAGTCACCATGTGGGTGCTGAGAATTGAACCTGGGTCCCCTGGAAGAATAGCTTGTTCTCTTAATAGCCTATCTAGATTCCTCAAAATCACACCTCACCTCCCCAGAATCCTGTGTGAGCTATGACTTTAGAAAAAAATGTTCTGAACCGGGCGTTGGTGGCGCACGCCTTTAATCCCAGCACTTGGGAGGCAGAGGCAGGCGGATCTCTGTGAGTTCGAGGCCAGCCTGGTCTACAAAGTGAGTCTAGGACAGCCAGAGCTGTTATACAGAGAAACCCTGTCTCGAAAAACCAAAAAAAAAAAAAAAGAAAGAAAAAAATGTTCTGGGGGGCTGGAGAGATGGCTGAGCGGTGAAGAGCACTGGCTGCTCTTCCAAAGGACCCAGGTTCTAATCCCAGCACCCAGATGGCAGTTCACAGCTGTCTGTAATTGCCAGGCTTAGTCTCAAAAGCCTTTAATCCCAGCTCTCGGAAGGCAGAGACATTTGGATCTCTGTGAGTTCAAGGCTACCCTGGTTTACAAAGTGAGTCTAGGATAGCCAAGGCTATACACAGAGAAACCTTATCTCAAAAAAAAAAGAAAGAAAAAAGAAAAGAAAGAAAGAAGAAAAAAAGTGCTGTGCTGTGCGGAGTTTAAAGAATTCTGAGGGTGTTACGGCATTTTTGGCTCCATTTTACCTTATTAGCTCCATCTTAGAGTACAGGAGAGCTGGAAACTCATGCTCATCTCTCAGGCATTCATGAGCTTATGCAACAGATGATGATAAAACAAAGATGAAGTTCAAGGAGTTCCCGTAGCCAAGCAAGAGAAAAACAGAGATAATCTCAGGGGGTTTAGTGCCTGGTAGATAGAGTCTGACTGCAGAAATAACTTCAACCGTACAACAGCAGTTCCAGTATTTGGAATCTTACTGTCAGACACGCAAGACAGTTTCCTTGTACCATCCCATTCCACCACCAGTCCCGAGAGACAGGTGCACACCTGCCCTTCGCAAATGGGCAGAACCAGTTAAGAGTGGCTTTGCCTTGCTGTCACCCTCCCTTGGGGCACTTTCATGCTGGCCCTTCTAAATTTTAACTTCCTGTTTGTCTGCACCTTCAACCAAGTTTCACTAGGATTATAACCTAGAGGGAGGTCAGCTTTATCCTTTTTCCCTCCAGTATGCTCTGAGCCTTTCACGTAAAGCAGGCCCAGTGCAAGCTAGTTGAGTAAATAAAATGTATCAGAATTCAGCTGCGCTGTGATCCCTCCCACTGTGGGAGCTCATCTGCAGGCCATACTGTGAAAAGAAATCTGTGCGTCTTTCACCAGGTTAGTCGTTATGTTTACTAACTAGTGTTTTATATGTGCATGCCTTGGGGGCACATGCAGTGGTCAGAGGACAACTTGTTAGAAGTTGGTTTACCTTTCAACACGAAGGTCCTAGGGCTCAAACTCAGACCCTCAGCTTGGGTGGTAGATGAGCCGCCTCACCTGCTAATTGTTAGTGTTTTGACAATTAGCACAATGCACTGTGGACAGCTTACTTGTTTTGATTTAACTCTCCAGTGTAGGTGTCCTTTGAGGAGCACAGGTTGAGGCAGACAGACCTGCCTCTGACTCTTCAGTGTTTCAAGAAGAATGGAGAGTCTGCGGAGATAGATAGGCACCAACACCAGGGACAAAGCTGCCCAGCTGACCAAAGGGAATGCCCTGCAGAGCCTGCTGGCTGGAGGGGAGATTTAAGGCATGGCTTTTAGAACAATTGTCCACTACTTTCCTAGATTGCTGTCTCTCTGAATAAAACTCAGTTTAAACATTCATTTCCTGATGGGGCAGTGGTGGCGCACGACTTTAATCCAAGCACTCGGGAGGCAGAAGTAGAGGGATCTCTGTGAGTTCAAGGCCAACCTGGTCTACAAAGCCTGAGACAGCCTGGGAAATGAAATGTTTTGTTTTGAGACAGGGTTTCTCTGTATTGCTCTGGCTGTTCTGGAATTTGCACTGTAGACCAGGCTGGCCTTGAACTCACAGAGATCTGCCTGTCTCTGCCTCTTGAGTGCTGGGATTAAAGGTGTGCGCCACCACACCCAGGTTCATGAAGTTTTTTATACTAACAGACCAAACCAAATCATAAATCAAGATACTTTTCAGATATGTTGGGCTGGTGGAAATATCAAGAGGTGGGTTGTAGCAAAGACCTCTGCTGGACCCTCAGATACCCTATGATGACCTTAGCTTTGGGGTTGGTAGAAGCAAGCCAGAATGTTAGGTGAACCATAGAGACAGGCATAAATGGCTGTTGAGAGGGTTAAAATAGCATAAGATATTTTGTCTCTGCACTGTGACATTCTAACTCTGCACAACCATTGTCTAATCAGTCAGTCAGCACTGCAGAATGTTTGAGACAGGTGTGTCTTTTTTCCTGAAAACTTTATTCCACACACTCTATCCATCACCTCAGAGGGCTGTAGGATTCAAACAGCTGAAAGTTAAGTTTGAATTATAGAGCTAACCATTAATGCTAGTTACTAAGTTAGCATGTGTATTAGTCTGCTAGGACTTTTATCAGAGAAACCATAGCCTGGGGGGCTTATGCAACAGAAACATGTTTTCTCAAAGTTCCTAGTGTAGAATTTCTGAGACCGAGATGTGACCAGCAGATTTATACTATAGTGGATGTTCATCTTCTCCATCAGTCTGTAGATGGTCTCTCCTGTGTGCCTGTATTTTAATCCTGTGCTTCTTAGAGAGGTGCCTGGGCCAGTGACACCACTCAGCGGGTAAGGGAGTTTTGTCAGCAAGCCTGGTGATAGAGTGATAGGAGAGGGTCAGTCCTCAAAAGTTGTTCTCTGACTCCCCCCCTCCCCAAATAAATAAATAAATAAACAAATGTAATTTAAGAAAAGACAGCTTGGCCGGGCCTAGTGGCATACGCCTTTAATCCCAGCACTCCGGAGGGAGGTGGATCTCTGAGTTTGAGGCCAGTCTGCTCTTACAGAGTGAGTTCTAGGATGGCCAGAGCTACACACAGAAACCCTGTCTCAAAAAAAAGAAAAGAAAAGAAAAGAAAAGATATCTTATATTGGATTAGTGCCTACCCATATGGATTTGTTTTACCTTAATAATATCTACAAATACAGGGACTCTGAGAAAGCAGAATGTAATAGGTTTTCTCCACCGACAAAATGAGCCAAATCAAGCCAAATTAAAGTATATAAAGGCAAGTTTATTGGGATGCAACTCTCTGGCAGATTCATTGGTCCCAAGGAATAAGGCCAGGGAAGTTGCCACGGGGAGGGAGACAGAGGGGAAGTGGAGAGAAAATGCTGAGGGAGAGAGACAGAGAGACATGAGCACACAAGACTAAAATGTGTGGATGTGGATTATACAGGGAAGAGCCTCTCTAGAGGAGGGAAAGCCAGGGTGTGTGGGGGGGGGGCTAGGCTGGAAAGTTCAGGGCAGAGGGCGGGGCATGCCAGTCACACCTTGCAACTGAGGAATGCTGGGGGAACCTGGTGGCCAAGTCTGCTTTGAATCTTAAATAGGCATCTCAGCCACTTGTCCAGAGTCTGAAACCTACAGAATGAAGAAGTCGACACAGTGGATTTTGAGGAATAAACAGTACATGATGTCAACATGAAACACAGCTATCATCTCAAAGACAATATGAGAAAGTTTATTCTTGAGCCAAGTATAAGTGACCATGGTCAAGAAACATGCATTCATGTTGTCCAAGACCTTTTAATGTTTTAACGCTTAGCCCTTAGCTGGGCAGACTCGCAGTTAGCTACTCTATGTTAACCTGGATCGGATCACCTAATCCCAAACCACCATGTGCCTGCGAGTACCTTCCAGCCTTCTCCAGATGTCTGTCTCCTTCTGTGTCTCCCGGTGGAAAGAGAGTGTGTCTGTGTGTGCCGAGTTCCTGCTCTGATCTCAGGAAGTCCCGCCTTCCTATACTCTTTCTGCCCAGCTAATTAGCCATAAGCGACTTTTTTTTTTTTTTTTTTTGGTTTTTCGAGACAGGGTTTCTCTGTGTATCCTTGGCTGTCCTGGACTCGCTTTGTAGACCAGGCTGGCCTCGAACTCACAGAGATCCGCCTGCCTCTGCCTCCCGAGTGCTGGGATTAAAGGCGTGCGCCACCACGCCCGGCTTTCATAAGCGACTTTTATTAACCAATCAAGAGAATGTCTCAGCAGGGGCGGTAACCAGATCTCAGCATTGAATTCAATGTATCAGAAACAATATTAGACCTTCCCTCAACATGTGGGAGATATCTAAGATGGCACTGGCCGGAAAATGCCGAGTTGAAGCCCGATTGGGTGAGCAAGACTTCAGCACTAGTGACCAGTGCATGATCACCATGTTACCAGGCTTGTGCTATGTGATGTAATAGGATGACCTTTAATGTGATTGGCCCACGTAGCCTCATATGGAAACACCCATTTGGTTCTATGTATAAGCTAGGGCACAAAACATTTTTTAAAAATGGGAAATACGCCGGGCGGTGGTGGCGCACGCCTTTAATCCCAGCACTTGGGAGGCAGAGGCAGGCGGATCTTTGTGAGTTCGAGGCCAGCCTGGTCTACAAAGCGAGTCCAGGACAGCCAGAGATATTCAGAGAAACCCTGTCTCGAAAAACCAAAAAAAAAAAAAAATGGGAAATACTTAGACATCACACCTGTCGAGTCTATTTGTCTTTGGCATAAAGGCTGGAGAGTCGGGCATGCAGCACACTCACTTTTGCCTGAGAACCCCCTTATGTAGTGATAACCCTATACAGGACCCTAGACAGCACACCTTTAATTCCAGCACTTGGGAGGCAGAGACAGGTGGATCTCTGTGAGTTCAAGGCCAGCCTGATCTACACAGGACTACATAGAGAAACCCTGTCTTAAAAAGAAAAATAGGCAGGAACTTTCTATTCTTCAGCATTCTCATCTATGGAGGCTTTCAGAGGCACACCCACAGTCCCACAGTGCATCTCTTCAGGACACACCTAACTGCTGTGACATCCATATAAGCTTTCATATTTTGCCAACAACTAGGATAAGTTAGGCGACCAGTTAAGGCCACCTGCTCCTCTGCCAAGCCTCCGGCTATTCTGCCGGCCTAATATTACAGTTTATACTTACTAATAACTACATTAATTAATTAAATTGCAGTTTTCAGGTGGTGCCCAACGTGGGGCGCCATATGTAAAAAAAACCTAATTAAATATAATATAAATATCCAATGTAATTTAACTATTTTTTTTACACCCACAAGTTACTTTCATTTTCTCAGCAATGAGGCATTACTCATAAACCTCCATTTCCTGGGTCCCCACATCCCCCCCTGTTTTATTTATTTAAACAACAGGGAGGGGGTGAGACTCACAAAGAGAGAGAGAGAGAGAGAGAGAGAGAGAGAGAGACCAGTCTCTTGGCCATTGCTCATCAGCAGCAAAGTGAAAAAACAGGGAGGGACCAGTGTTTTGCTCATCATCCTTTATGAATGCTCATCACCCCTGAAAGGTCTCACATGGCCTCCTTAAGGGCCTTGTTAATCCAAGTGTTGTGGGGGACCCCATTAATGACCTGAGCAAGCATTACCAGCTTGTGACTTAGTTGTACATTTTGTTGGTGGTACCTCCAGTGTGGATATAGCCCCCCCAACCATTAAAGCATAAATGAGAATTAA
Organism: Lophiomys imhausi; assembly: GCA_907164525.1. NCBI lineage: Eukaryota > Metazoa > Chordata > Mammalia > Rodentia > Muridae > Lophiomys > Lophiomys imhausi. The sequence goes on along the minus strand of CAJQZJ010000664.1, from coordinate 464,335 downwards.
CCCCATCAATGTCAGATTAGACAATCACAACCATGAAGTCAATTGACTCTAGAAGGTGGTTGTAGAGAGAATCAGAACCCTAGCATCATTAAATTTTACAACATCATTAAATAGCAATCTTGACATTTGTAAACACTTATCATTTCAAGGCCCCTTCATATATGTAGACAAATTAGCAATCATAGCAGTAGGATTTACTCTATATTGAGGATTATAGAGATGATATTGTAACAAGGTGATCTCTTGTTGTTCCCCCAGCAAGATGATTGGCCAGGGCAAATAGTTGTTGTATCCCAGTGACATCATGGATGACCGTCTGGAGGGTTTGAGCCGTAGTGGTGGTTTGTGTCAGGGTCATAGCAGCTATGGTTGAAGCGGAGGCAGAGTTGGGGAAGTCTGTCTGACAGGGATAGTCCAGGCTGGCCTTGAACTCATGATCCTCCTGCCTCTGCCTCCTTCCATTCTCGCCTGTGGGGTCTGCAACCCTCCAATCAACAGCCAAGCCAGGCACACCAGCATCTGGAAGACAAGATCAAAAATGGCCTCTCAGGAGCTCTTTTTTAGTCCTGGAGCTTTTTGCATTAGATGTTTCTCCTCTTGTGGGAACTTTGGCCTAATTTGGCCGTGAGATTTGGAAGCCACCAGAGAGCCTTTCTCTCCTAATTGGTCATTTGTTTCAGCCAATGTGGCAGCATCATCAGGTGCAAGAGACCTCCCACACTGTGGGAGAAATTTAAGGTTCCTTGCAGGTACCCATATAGGGCTTGGTTCTCCTATTGGGAGCACAGGATCTTTTCGTTTTACCGCATGTCTATTTTATGATCTTGAGTTAACCAATGTTTTTGGAAACATGAAAGAGCCTCATTTTTTGAAAAATTTAGAATATTTAAACAATGCCAGCCCAAGGGGTTGATGAGGGCTCATTCTCCCTTTTTGTTTTTGTAGTTAGATTTTTAAGTTTTGGTGATGTCTCTCAGTGATTGCCTGTTCCCTAGGATTATGGGGAATTCCTGTAGTATGTTTAATCTACCCTTGGTGAAAGAAGTTTTGAAGGGTTCTGCTAACAAAGCATGGTCTGTTATCTGTTTTTACCTGATGAGGTAGGGATAATGTGGGAAGACATTGTAAGACACGGCTTTGTGCGTGTTTAGCCTTTTCACCCACATGGGCAGTGACCCAACAGGCAGGAAAGAAAGTACCAATAGAGACAAATATGTATTTAAACTTTCCAAAGGGAGCATAGTGTGTCATGTCAGTTTGCCATAGTGTATTAGGTTTTAAGCCTCGGGGATTTACACCCATCAGTTGCAAAGGAGGAACTTGTAGAAAAGGTAGGGAGGATTTACAAGTACGAACAATCTCTTTAAAATCTCCAACCGGGATCTGGGGGAACCTTTTGTGAAGCCCTCTCCAATTAAGGTGGGTTAGATCATGAATACTATGTGCCTCCTGTAGAGTAGCAGCCTGGACCCCAGATGAAGCTTTCTCATCAGCAAGATGGTTTCCTAAGGACATCAGGCCAGGTAGCCCTTGATGGCCTCTGAGATGATGTACATATATAACATTTACCCTGTCAAGCAGTAATGTTCGTGCTTGAATCATTAAAGGGGTGATGGGATTACTATCCAACTTTATATAGGATTGGGGCAGTCTGGGAAGCAAATTTACCATATATTGGCTGTCAGAGAGCAGGTTCATAGGTTGGGGGACCTTGGACAAAGCTAGGATGACTGCAAACAATTCTTTAAACTGAACTGAGCCCTCGCAGGGATGTGAATATGTCTTTGAGTCACCACCCCGAAATACGACCACAGCTGCCCCTTCTCTACCCGTATTGAGGGTCTCCATAATTGGCTTAAATTTGAATAATTGAGGGGTCCTCCAATCCAAGTTTTTTTTTTTTCGAGACAGGGTTTCTCTGTGTAACGGCCCTGGCTGTCCTGGACTCACTTTGTAGACCAGGCTGGCCTCAAACTCACAGTGATCCGCCTGCCTCTGTCTCCCAAGTGCTGGGATTAAAGGCGCACGCCACCACACCCATTCCAATCCAAGTTTTTAAAGGAGGTAAACCATTTATATGACCCATAATGGCACTCTCGCTTTCCAAGGAATCCCTCAAGAGATAGGGCTAGCCTGTCATTATTTCTTTGACCCCACTCAAAGTCTGCAATCGATAAGGAACTACAGTCTTGCCTGGGCCACACCCATAATGGCACAGCATGTTGTCCCTAGCCTTTATCATTAAATCACCCACATGGTCCAATGAGGCATAGACCCTGTGCATACCTCCCAAAGCAGCATGAACCCATTGTAATGGTTGACCCCTCAGAACAACCACGGACGTAAGCAGAGCAAAGCTGGGCAGGATCCACAGCTGAAGGTCTTCATGAGGCTCATATCGAGCTAGTTCAGCTTTGTCAAGAGCCTCTTCAACAACTTGAAAGGCAGCCCTATGGACAGGCCCCAAAGTTATGATGCCTGTGGGTTTTCTATCCTTTAAGAGCTCAAAGAGGGATAACAACTGTCCCGTGGACACAGGTATCCAGGCTCAGAGCCAATTGATTTCCCCAAAACCATCCAGAGGTCTGTTAAGGTGTAAGAGTCTGAAATATGGAGCTGGGGCTTTAAGGGACTCACTCCTTCCAGGGACAACTATGATCCCAATATTTGAAACGGGGGAAGAGAGTTTGAACCTTATCAGAGGAAATAGGTAAGCCTCTCTCAGCAAGCATCTTTGTAAAACTTTGTAGGCCTCCCCAGTGTTTCCGGGGAAGGGGAACCAAGGAGGATATCATCCATATAAACATACAATGTAATATCTTTTAGTTCTTGAACAGGCTTAAGGACAGCCTGAACATAATTTTGGAAAAAGCCTGCGCTATTGGCAATGCCCTGGGGAAGCACCCTCCATTCATACCACTCATCAGGCCCCCCAAAATTGAGGGAAGGCACAGAGAAGGCGAATTTCTTACAGCCCTGAGGTTGTAGGGAAATGGAGAAGAAGCAGTCCTTAATATCAATAACCAGCAAATGAAGGCCCTTTGGAATGGCAGGTATCCAAGGGAGCCCCCTCAGGGGCTCATTAATCTTTCTAAGATCTTGTAATATTCTCCATTTACCAGATTTCTTCCTAATTACAAACATGGGAGTATTCCATGGACTAATGGATGGTTGAATATGTCCCAGCCATAACTGTTCGGCCACAAGCTCTTTTAATGCCTTTAACTTAATCAAAGGGAGGGGCCACTGCTCCACCCAGATTGGGAGTCCAGGGATCCACTTAATAAGAGGTACCTGGGGAGCAATGGCCTTCAGGATTGGGGGGGGCTCTCCCAAATTGCCAGTCGCTCCCTCAGTGGCTCCTGTGATTCTTCCTCATCCAAAATGTCATCATAAAAGGTTTTATGATCTGTGGTATTGTAGGCATCTGCCTGGCCCAAGATATCCTGACCTAACAGGTTTGTGTTGAGCCTTGAAACAACCAAAAGTCTAACATGGGGGGGGGACAACAGTTAGCTTTCCAAGGAATCCCTCAAGAGATAGGGCCAGCCTGTCATTATTTCTCCAACCCCACTCAAAGTCTGCCAATCGATAAGGAACTACAATCTTTTTTTTTTTTTGGTTTTTCGAGACAGGGTTTCTCTGAATATCTCTGGCTGTCCTGGACTCGCTTTGTAGACCAGGCTGGCCTCGAACTCACAAAGATCCGCCTGCCTCTGCCTCCCAAGTGCTGGGATTAAAGGCGTGCGCCACCACCGCCCGGCTAGGAACTACAATCTTAAGACCCATCCACATCTTTCCATGGAAGCCAGTCCTGGCTTTCCTCTGACTGGAGGTTCCCTCCGAGTCCTAAGATTGAGGCTCCAGTGTTGAGGGAAATCCACTTTTCTTAACACAGTCCCGTTCAGCACCAGTATCTATCAGGCAAGGGAACCTCTTTCCTGCAATGGTAATGTCCATTTTGGGCCTTATCTCTGGGACAATGGGTACCGTCTAATTCACCCTGGGTGCCTCATGGGCATGCTTAGGGGGCCTCTGTGTGGAGCTGCAATCAGGGGAGGGTCCTGTAGATAATTTAATTGGCCCTTGGGCTTCTGATTTTACTCCTTGGACTAACCGGGCTGGAGGTTGCTCCACCTCTAGTTTAAAGGTGGGATGCATGGCTGAGGAGCTAACCCCTGCAGGACAGTTTCCACCCAAGGAGAATTAGACCCATCCTCTGCTATTGCCTTCTTAAGTTCATTTAAATCACCTGCCTCCCATGGATACCAGATGGCAGGCCTGGCCCGTCCTGGGTTGAGGTTAATCGGAAATGTCTGAGGTTCTGACCTTGGAGGCCCCTTGGGGGGAATAATTCCCCTCCCAAGGGGGTGGAACCTCCTCATTAAATGGCAGAGCAGAATGGCTGACAGGTGTAGTAGGGTGTAGCCTTTCTCTCCTGGGGGCCTGTTCCCTTTTATCTTTAATTTCCTCTCTGTTTTGTTCCTCTCCCTCATTCTCCCCAGGGTAATTTGCCAGCTGAGAGGTGGAGTCTTTTGGTTTTGGTTCATCCCTTGACCTCTCCAATTGGGAAATCAAGGAGTCTCCCCTATTCTTTTGCTGTTGAAAACAGGCCTTAAGGGCCAATAGTATTGGGAAAAATCCCAGGGGGAAATCTTAGCCTTGCTCGATCTCTTGCCATGCAGCAAGGTATGCAATTCGATCCCATGTCTCCAAACAAAACAAGTTTGTAGAATCTACCCATGGTGCGGTTCGTACAAACCTCCTCCCACACCTTGGTAGCTTGGATTTAAGAAAGCTTCAACCAACTGCTTTTAAGCATATATTTCAGCGCTTTAAGCACAGGCGCTTCAGTTTTTGAAGTTGCATGCCCCATCCTTTCTGGGATCACTCACGCTGCTGACCCATCTCCTCCTGTTCCATAGTCTTCATGGCCTAAAGCTTCTGCGAGTGACTTCTGAACTCTACTCTCCTTTGCTGTTAGCCTTAATAGGCTGAATTATGGCAAAGGGTCTTTCTCGGCCAACTTGTAATGAAAAGTCTTTCTCTCTTGGACTCTGCCTTTCAGTTTATGACCATTGTGGCCCAATGGCTTGCGTATGCCATACTTTGCTGTGCACTTCTCCAGTGTGTCTTCTCAACTTGTGAGGACAAGAGGAAGAGAGCACCGTGGAGCTCTCTGGCCTATACATTGCATCATCTTGTGAGCCTTGGAGGTCTCAAGGGCCCACAAGATTTCCCATTATATCCAGTGGTGTGGATTTTTGCGGCAACTGACGTTATCTGCAAGGCCTGTGCAGTTTCTTAGCCACGCCCGTTCAACAGGGCAATTTGTGTTTCTCACATTCAAGGGACGCCTGGATCCTCCTTATGTGCTGCCAGATGCTAAGCTGAACTGCATACTAATTCACTAAACGGGCCTAACTTCTACCACAGCTAAAGAAAAATATTACAGTGTTAGGTTGGACAGAGGTGGGCAGGGAAGGGTGCTAAGGATAGTGTAAGATAGTGTAAGCACATGTCTCTGGATCTGCAGTGTTCTAACTTTCCACAGCCATAAAGCTCTAATCAATCAATTGGTTTTGTGAAATCTTTGACATAGGCATGCCTTTTTCCCCTCTGAGAATTTTAATTTACAAGAAGAAAACCAACATGTAGAAACCCTGCAGTGCCAAATGAAAAATTCACAGCTGGGCGTGGTGGTGCACACCTTTAATCCCAGGACTTGTGAGTTCAGGGTTATCCTAGTCTACAAAGTCCAGGACAGCCAGAGATACATAGAGAAACCCTGTCTCAAAAAACAAACAAAAAAATCACATTATTTTCTGACCATTCCATCCAAACACAAACAAGGTCACGGGTCTGTTCCTCACCCTCGACCCTTCAGTACTGAATTCCCTGGCCAGAGGCTGTATTGGATGAGATTTAGGTTTAAGGTCAGGAGAAATGTCTTAACCCTGTCTGAAATGAATGCCTGTCTCTGTGACACTTGCAATACAGAAAAGACCCTCTGCCCAGTGTAGGTGTAGATGGCTGACAACTTAGACTGGCCCTGGGAACAGGGTGTCCATGTTTTGGTCCATTCTTAGTCCATCCCTTCTACCAGGGCCAGTCTGTGTCTGTCAGGTTTCCCCTGGCCCCGACGCTGGCTAAAGCAGGCTAACATCAACTCGTTGAGAGATTTTTGTCAGCCCTGCTCAGCTCTTCTACGGCAGGTACATCTAGTAGCTACTAACACATGACAAGAAAATCTTCACATTTGGTGCCTACTCTACGTCCTTCCACATGCTCCTGCTCTTGTGTCTCCAACCTCCCAGTCAAGTTCCCAGACAGACAGATGGTCAGGCCATTAGCTGATTCCAGGGGTCTGCATATAGGTTCTCACCTCATATCCTGTTCTTCCATCCCTTCTCTAGGGGAGACAAAATTAATTACCTGACTGGTAATCAAGAAATAATTGATAGTAAATAAAGTCATCAATTTTACATAGAGGGTACACATCCTGAGCTACTCCTCAGTGATGTGACTCTTAAAGTTTACCCATTAACCCCAGGATTACCCAGACTGCTTCTGAGTGGCTGTATCAGTCTGTACCGTTGTATGATTAACTGCATCCTCCAACTAGCCTCTACCATAATTAAGGTGGCATTTGGCTTTCTTCCTGCCATAGTCTTCCATCTTTCCCTTCACTAGCTCCAAGCTCTGGAAATGCTATTGTTACAGAACCTGGAACTCTAACAGAAAGGGTAAAGCAGGGACTTGCAAAAGTCAATGGCAGCATCATAGCCAGTTTTAGGCCAGTCTGGGTTACATTATGTGAGGCACTGTCTCCAAGCAAACTAAACTAAATGAAAAAAAAATTGGGGGCTACAGAGATGACTGAGTGATAAAGAACACTTGTGTTCTTGCAGAGGACCTGGGTTTGATTCCCAGCACCCACATGGGAGCTCCCAACTGTCTGTTGTAACTCTAGTTCCAGGGAATCGGGCATCCTCAGGCACTGTATGGTACACAGAAGCACAGACATGCATGCAGGCAAAATATCCATATGCATGAAATAAAACTAAAAGGAAAAATTAAATAAAAACAATGGGCTGCAGCTCTAATTTAGACGATAGAGTGCTTGCCTAACATGCTAATAAACACAAAGAACTGGCTCAGTTCCTGGCACTGCATGAAACCAGGAATGGTGGCACAAGCCTCTATTTCCATAACTTGGGAAATGGAGACAGGAAGATGAGGAGGCTGAAGGAAGCCGTAGCTACATAGTGAGTTCCATGTAATTTGGGCTACTGTAAGACTCTGTCAAGAAGAAGAAGGAAAAAGAGAATAAGAATATAGTTAGCCTTTAATCCCAGCACTTGGGAGGTAGAGGTAGGAGGATCTGTGAGTTCGAGGCCATCCTGGTCTACAGAACGAGTTCCGGGATGCCAAAGCTACACAGAGAAACCCTGTCTCAGGGGGGTAAAAGAATTCATTTGATAGCCGGGCGTGGTGGCACACCCCTTTAATCCCAGCACTTGGGAGGCAGAGGCAGGCGGATTACTGTGAGCTCGAGGCCAGCCTGGTCTACAAAGTGAGTCCAGGACAGCCAGAGCTGTTACACGGAGAAACCCTGTCAAAAAAAAAAAAAAAAAAAAAAAAAAAGAAGAATTCATTTGATGTCCACTTTTAATTTCATAGTACCAACTGTTGTTCAACACCTGGCACTCTGATGGCCACACCTGGGACATCATCAAACTGAAGAAAAAAAAAAAAAAGATGAGCTGGGAGAAGTAAAAGTATCCAATTCCCTCAGAGAGGTGAAGCTTGTGTTATAACCACAAGGTGTCAAGTTTGATCAAAGGATTTACTCTGAAAAGAAGAAGCTACAGATCAGAGACTGGGGACGGGGGCGCGGGGGGGGGGGGGGGGGGGGGGGGGGGGGAGGGGGGGGGGGGGGGAGGGGCGGGGGGGGCCCGCGTAGACAGGAGAAGGGGAAGCAGCCCAGAGAGCCACGTCTAAGTGGGGTATTTGGGAGTTAAGCGGCTTTACTCACCACTGCACAGCCAATATACTGTGGAATTCTCTTAGAAGGCCAAATAATAGAGCATTTCAAAGCCTGTATTTTCAAGTCAGGGAACCTTAGTGCTCAGGATACCATATTTACTGTGGTGTGATCACGAACCATGAACTAAAAAGCTCCTGAACGTTAGTTTGTCTACAAAATGATGGTCATAAGGACTTCCCTCTCATAGAAAGGTGAGGTAGTGATTACGGGCCACAATAGACCATAGAGCTCTTAGCACGATGACTGGCAGTAGGGAGTGCTGAAGATCAGGGAGCAAGAGCGATAGCTCAGCAGTAAAGGCAGTTGCCAGTGTGGCTGGTGCTCTGAGTGACCAGCCCTGGGACACACATGCTGGACAGAGAGACCCAACTCCCTCAGGTTGTCCTCTGATCCCACATCTGCACTGTGGCATGCATAAGCCTCCCCCCATAGACTATACTAATAAATCTTAAAAAAAACAAAAACAGTTAGCCAATATTACTAACCTTGGTCAGGAGTTTTTTTAATCTAGCTCTGGGAAGTCCTAGAGGTGTGTACAAACACCTTTATTCACAGTTTACCTTTTTACCAGAGCCCCATCCATTTTTTCCCTGTCATTTTCTTTCTTCTAAACATTTTTATTTACTTGTGTGTGTCAGAGAGAGAGAGAGAGAGAGAGAGAGAGAGAGAGAGAGAGAGAGAGAGA
>CAJQZJ010000664.1:438837-455590 GCA_907164525.1 Lophiomys imhausi | reverse complement strand
AGAGAGAGAGAGAGAGAGAGAGAGAGAGAGAGAGAGAGAGAGAGAGATGGATGCTTTCTTTCTTTTTTGTTTTTGAGACAGGGATTCTCTGTGTAGCACTGGCTGTCCTGGACTCACTCTGTAGACCAGTCTGGCCTCAGACTCACAGAGATCCACCTGCCTCTGCCTCTCAGGTGCTGGGATTAAAGGCATGTGGCACCACACTTGGTTCACTTTGCTTTCTTTCTCTCTTTCTTTCTTCCAAGCCAGGGTCTCATGTATCCTAGATTGGCCTGGACTGAGGATGACCTTATACTTCTCTATTTGTGTGTGTGTGTGTGTGTGTGTGTGTGTGTGTGTGTGTGTGTGAGAGAGAGAGAGAGAGAGAGAGAGAGAGAGAGAGAGAGAGATGTATGGACTCCTTTCTTTCTTTCTTTTTTTCTTTTGTTTTTGAGACAGGGTTTCTCTATGTAAATACCTCTGTCTCCCAAGTGCTAGGACTACAGGAGTGACTACATGCTCAGCTACCTTAATTCTTTTTTTTTTTTTTTTTTTTTTTGGTTTTTCGAAACAGGGTTTCTCTGTGTAGCCCTGGCTGTCCTGGACTCAATTTGTAGACCAGGCTGGCCTCGAACTCGCAAAGATCCGCCTGCCTCTGCTTCCCAAGTGCTGGGATTAAAGGCGTGCGCCACCACTGCCCGGCTGCTTAATTCTTACCAATAAACAATCTTATACATAAGATGCCTTCCACCTTGTTGAGGCCAAGTACTCAAATCTTAGAAATAAATATCTAACTGGGACTAGTGAGATCGCTCAGTGGGTAAAGGTGTCTGCCAGCAGCCTGAGAACTTAAGTTTGATGCCTGAGACCCAAACCGTGAAAACAGAAAACCTATCCCTACCGATCTCCACATATATTCACATACTCACAAATAATTACATACATGTAATTTTTAAATATTAAAAGAATCTTATAAATATGTTTGAATTAATAATTTTGCAGGAAAGTTGTTCCTTGAATACCTCCTCTAATATCATGAGAATTCATAGAAATCAAATAAAGAAAATGGCAAAGTAGGTATAGAAAAATCTACAATGTGATCCCTGGGTTAAGTTACTTTGTGCAGAATGGTCACAATATAGAAGATATCAGGCGGGCTGATTGTTCTGTGCTTTAATAATGTGGTAAAAGTTGGTCTGAGTTCGTATTTCCCTTGTTTCCACCCCTTTTGTAATCAGTAGTGTATCAACCATCTGTACAGGGATAAAATTTACATTTGTACCCTGTGGTTATCAAAAGATTAGTCTGTTCTCAGAGAAGGGCTTATGACACAGGAAGACAATAAAAGTTTGCTTTATAACCACAAAAGGGAAAGTGTCTAAAAAATAAAAGAACGGGGCTTGCAAGATGGCTCAGCAGGTAAGGGAACCTGCTGCCAAATGTGACCTGCAAGTGTTCTGGTCTCTGTGCCACAAACATAACTAACCAAACAACAACAAAAATGGTATTTCTATTAATTTTGTTATTGCTGTAATGATACACTTGATAAGAAGCAATTTAAGCCGGGCGGTGGTGGCGCACGCCTTTAATCCCAGCACTTGGGAGGCAGAGGCAGGCGGATCTTTGTGAGTTCGAGGCCAGCCTGTTCTACAAAGCGAGTCCAGGACAGCCAGAGATATTCAGAGAAACCCTGTCTCGAAAAACCAAAAAAAAAAAAAAAAGAAGCAATTTAAGAGGGAAGAAGTTTAATTTGACTGGGAGACAATGGTGGTAGGCAGTGAAGAGGATGGTTGCATTGTGTCTGCAGATAGGATACAGAAGGCAGAAAAGAACTGGGGCCATACTGTGAACCCTGGATCCTTTCTACAGTGACCCACTCTGGTCAGTACAACTCTACCTCCTAAAGGCCCTACAAACTTCCAAATTTGCAGCACTAGTTGGAGACCAAATGTTCAAATACAGGAAACTTTGGAGGCATTTCACATTCAAATCACAATACTAATTGCAAATCCAGTAAATATTTTATTAAATTATATCAGTTTTTTAAAAATTTTTTTTAGATTGGGTTTCTCTGTGTATCCCTGGCTGTCCTGGACTTGCTCTGTAGATCAGACTGGCCTTGAACTCACAGAGATCCTCCTGCCTCTGCCTCCCGAGTGCTGGGATTAAAGGTGTTCACCACCACACCTGGTGTGCTCTAAAGTCTTAAATTTTTATTTTTGTGTATATGTATGGGTTTGTGTGAGTGAATGGCACATGTGTGTAGGTGCCCTCTAAAGAGGACATTAGATCCAATCCTTGGATATGTGGAATACCATATAACAGAAGAATAAAAACTTTTGGTATTATTTACCCAAGTGTGCCTGACTTATTCAGAAGAGTTTTGGTCTCTATTTGAGCAGCCCAAATACAGTAATGAGAAGGAATGAAAAAAAAACCTTCTTTTTTTAAATTTTTTTATTTTTCTAGGTTTTTCCATACAGGGTTTCTCTGTGTAACAGTCCTGGCTGTCCCGGACTCACTTTGTAGACCAGGCTGGCCTCAAACTCACAGAGATCCGCCTGCCTCTGTCTCCCGAGTGCTGGGAATAAAGATGTGTGCCACCAGGCCTGGCTGGAAACTTTGTCTTCATCTTTCAGAGGAGTCTCATGAGGGAGAATAATGCCTTCCTGTTCCAATAACTCCAAGCAGCACACAAAGCCACAATCGGATCCGTCACTTTGTATCATAGACCTGTATGTACCACGTAGACCTGGTCACCACATTCTCTCTCTCTCTCTCTCTCTCTCTCTCTCTCTCTCTCTCTCTCACACACACACACACACACACACACACTGATCTGAGTCAGGAGCATGAAGAAAGAGTCACAAAGGAAAAATAGGGGACATAGTACAGTCAAAGCTGACTTTGTAGGGGTGAATTACGTTGGAAATCCAAAATATAGTAAGACTGATTAGAATGCTTTTTTAAAAACTCAATTAATTCTGAACTGGTTGAATGTACAGTATGTGAGCAGCATGACTCTGTGATCATAAATGATCTCAAAGCACATCATTAACTTTGTTACAGTTGGGTGAAAGTTTGATTTGTAAAGCTTCAAACAGCATTTCTCAGAAAAACCATTCCCACAGAACTGGTATTGCAGGTGGTTGCAAATAGCCTGAGGTGGGTGACTGACAGGGACTGAACTTAGGTCCTCTGTAAGAGCAGGTGTTCTGTACTGCTCAGCCATTTTTGCAGCCATCTGGTGAACTTAATTTAGAATCGTCCATTCTCATCATTTATTCTGCTGTTTGCTCTGCTTCTGAGGGGCTGTAAAGTGGAAATGACATCCTATCAGATCTCTCCTGGTTTTTCCTGAGACAGATATGATCAAAGACAGCCAAGAAGAACCACAGTCTCACTACAACATGCCACTGCTCAGCCCCTTCCTTGTGCCCTCAGTCACCCACAATCTCTCTTGGGTGTTAAGGTCTATTTCTAAAGGGCCAGCCAACTACAAACTAAATGAATAGAGTTAAACTACTCAGGAACCTACTATTAGGACAACATTTTGTTGAATTTTGCTTGGTTGTTTTTTTTTTAATATATTTATTTATTTATTTATTTATTATGTACACAGTGTTCTGTACTGCATGTATGCCTACAGGCCAGAAGAGGCACCAGATCTCATTATGGATGGTTGCTAGGAATTGAACACAGGACCTCTGAAAGAACAGCCAGTGTTCTTAACCTCTGAGCCCTCTCTCCAGCCCTTGTTTGTTTGTGTACGTATGTATGTGTGCCTATGTGTGGGTCTGTGCACTTTAGTATTGGTGACCAAGATGCCCAGAAGAGGGCATTGGGTCCCTTGGGACTGGAGTTGCAGGTGGTTGTGACTCCCCTGACTCCCACATGGGTGCTGGGAACCAAATTCAAGTCCTCTGCAAGAACAATGACCGCTCTTAACCACTAAGCCATCTCTTACCCCCTTTCTCATTTTTTTTTTTTTTTTGGTTTTTCGAGACAGGGTTTCTCTGTTTAACAGCTCTGGCTGTCCTGGACTCGCTTTGTAGACCAGGCTGGCCTCGAACTCGCAAAGATCCTCCTACCTCTGCCTCCCAAGTGCTGGGATTAAAGGCGTGCGCCACCACCGCCCGGCTCCTTTCTCACTTTTTATGTATTTATTTATTTATTGACTTTTTTGAGAAAGGTTCTCATTATGTAGCGCTGGCTGACCTCCAACTCACAAAGATCTTGCCTGCCTTTGTCTCCAGAGTGCTGGGATTAAAGTTTGGACATCCAGGTCAGCTGAACTGGTAGTCACTCTCAGGAGCAGGGGTTCTAACTCCTGTGCTCCCAAACATCACTAACTCTTTTATTTCCTTGTTTCTCTGTCTTTATCAAGTCCAGTTTGATTCTAATTTAACTTCCACCACAAGAAAAGAGTGTGATTTTCCCAAGCATACCTACACAGTGCATGACTTTCTACTTTGCTTTCTCTATCTGCTCTCACTATTGGAATTTCTTTTTCTCTTTTATCTCATGTGCCTGCATAGCAGTTAAGAACTCTAATTAAGCCGGGCGGTGGTGGCGCACACCTTTAATCCCAGCACTTGGGAGGCAGAGGCAGGTGGATCTTTGTGAGTTTGAGGCCAGCCTGGTCTACAAAGAGAGTCCAGGACAGCCAGAGATATTCAGAGAAACCCTGTTTCGAAAAACCAAAAAAAAAAAAAAAAAAAGAACTCTACTTAAACTGGGATGTAGTGACGCTGCACGCCTTTAATCCCAGCACTCGGGAGGCAGAGGCAGGCGGATCTCTGTGAGTTTGATGTCAGCCAGGTCTACAGAGCAATGAGTTCTAGGACAGCCAAGGCTGCACAGAGAAACCCTGTCTTGGGGGGTGGCAGACTTTATTTAAAGAAGTTAGAACTAAGACATTATTAAAACAAGGTTGTAAGTGTTCCTCTTTGAGCACACCACACATACACAGTTCCTATGCAGCCCATTTGGTACCTTTCCTATCTTCATCAAACAAATTGGCACCTTGCCACCTGCTGCTATGGCAGCCAAGCCTCAGTCAGGTCCTCTCAGGAGGCTGCCTGGTCAGTCTATGCATACCTAAAGTTTGATTTTACTTTAAAGACATTCTGGCTTTACAATAGCTTTAGACAACAAAGGATGGTGCTTGCTACTGCTACAGAATTAAGAACGTTAAAATAAAAGCTCAGTTACCAGATTCTCTTAAAGTAAGAAAAATTTGAAACGGAGGCTCAGTTACCAGCCAGCCCTGAATTGGTTAATAAACAAATCACAGAAACTTCCCCACAGGCTCATAGATTGTGCCACAGGACTTAAAATAATTAAGTAAATAGATAAAATCCCTGATCTTGACGAACTCTGGGTCTTCTTCCACTAACAGACAAAACCTACTAAGACCTTCATAGACCTTTCTTAATCTACAAGGTATAAAACGACAGACAGTAAAGAGATTGCTGTCACCTTTTTTCTTTCCTTGACTTATGGAAACACAAATACTGATTGAACCTCTATATGTTTCAAATGTAAAAAGTCAGGCTTTTCAACTACCTACTATGTTGGGTAAACTCATGGATAGATTTCAACAGAAAAACAGACTCAAAACTACCATGCCATTGCTATCAACTTAAAATTGCTTTTTACTATTCCTTTATTCTCTAGTGATGATTAAGAAAAGACTTTTCAGTGACTACTCTCAATAATCAAGCATCTCTGTCTTAGGATATTAAGAAAAAAAACAGTAAATAAAAAAGTTAAATGGGGTGGGGTACTGGAGAGATGGATCAGCAGTTAAGAACACTGACTGCTCTTCCAGAAGACCTGGGGTTCGATTCCTAGACCCACATGGCAGATCACAACTGTCTGTAACTCCAAGATCTGACACCCTCAGGCTGACATATATCCAGGCAAAACACCAATGCACATAAAATTAAAATAAATTTTTTTTTTTTTGGTTTTTCGAGACAGGGTTTCTCTGAATATCTCTGGCTGTCCTGGACTCGCTTTGTAGACCAGGCTGGCCTCGAACTCACAAAGATCCGCCTGCCTCTGCCTCCCAAGTGCTGGGATTAAAGGCGTGCGCCACCACCGCCCGGCTTAAAATAAAATTTTTAAAAAGTTAAATGGATAAAAAAAATGAGCGGAGTTTTAATGAAAAAATATTTATATATAAAGCTTCAAATGGATGGCATGTCCAGATCAAAAAGAAAGGTAAAAAATTTATACCAAGCCAGGCATGGTGGCGAACGCCTTTAATTCCAACACTGGGGAGGCAGAGGCAGGTGGATCTCTGTGAGTTCGAGGCCTTCCTGGAACTCAGGAGTCCAAGACAGCCAGGGCTTTAACACACAGAAACCCTGTCTGAGAAAAACAAACCAACAAATAAACAACCCCAAAACAAGAAAAATTTATAGCTGGGTGTGGTGGCTCAAGCCTTTAATCCCAGCACTTGGAACTAAACAGGCAAAAGTGGGGTAGAAACCCCCAATAGTTATTAAAGAAGCAAAAGGGGACATAGCAACCCCCTAGAAAAATAATTTTTGCTATTGTACTCTGAGGGTTAAGAGGAGTCACATGTGTGGAGTTTTTGTGAGTTCAAGCTGTGTACAATCGAAAGGACAAGCTGCGCGTAGCAAGACCATATTTTGTTCATAGAGGCATATAAACAAATAATAGCCAGTTATAATTAATAATCTGAAATAAATTTACTCTTATCCACTAATCCAAGAACAATTCTGTGGTTTTGAAGGAACTAAGGTTACAAGGCTCTTGTCTTGGTTTCTTGGAGTTTTCTCACAAGCACTCAGAAATCTCACACAACTCCATTCTTGGACTGTGTTCTGACACAGTATTTTTTTGTTATTAAAAAGGGATTTATTATATTGATTTACATCATATAGCATGGTTACTCCAACAGTGGCTGTCTTTGTCCTAGGGAGTGACCAAGAACTGCATAGTTGCTCAGTCCATATGGCTAGATGCTTTAGCAGTCCCAACCTTGCTCAGAAGGCCTGGAGGGTTCATGGAGAGTCCCTGGTTTTCTCCACACTGGAAGGAAGGCTAAGGACCCTGATTTTTCAATGTTAACAGTGGGTGGTGATGGTGATGCCAGCAACATAGTAACATAGTACATATTCTCACCAGTGCCCAACCTGCCAGGAAGGCAAAACTTTTTTTTGGGGGGGGGGCAGTTCAAGACAAGTTTCTCTGCTGACCTGGAGGTCCATCTGCCTCTGCCTCCCAAGTGCTAGGATTAAAGGTATGCACTTGTCTTTTTTTTTTTTTTTGTTTTTGTTTTTGTTTTTGGTTTTTCGAGACAGGGTTTCTCTGTGTATCCTTGGCTGTTCTGGACTCACTCTGTAGACCAGGCTGGCCTTGAACTCACAGAGATCCACCTGCCTCTGCCTCCCGAGTGCTGAGATTAAAGGCGTGCACCACCACACCCCGTCTGCACCTGGCTTTTGTTTTGTTTATTATTATTTTTATTTTTTTTAGATGAAGTCTCTTATATACCAGCTGGCTTAGAACTGGTTATGTGTGGAATATGGCTTCTGCCTCCCCGGTTCAGGGGTTGCTAAGTTTATCAGCATGTTCGGTTGATTCAGTGCAGGAGACTGAACCCAGGTCTTCAGGCACGCTAGGCAAGCATGCTAACAACTGTTAGTGCTTATATCCCTAGATCCCTACACATTTTTTTTTTTCAGGGAGGGAGAATTGTTTAGATAAGAATGACTTTAAAGTCCTGACCCTTTTGCCTCCATCTCCTGAGTGCTGGGATTATGATTTTGCTTCACCATGTTAGTTGGCAATGTTCTATGTTTGTTTGTTTGAATTTGGAGTCAGGGTTTTTCTGTGTATCCCTGGCTAACCTGGAACTCACTCTGTAGACCAGGCTGGCCTTGAACTCGCAGAGATTCGCCTGCCTCCAAAGTGCTGGAATTAAAGGCATGTGCCACCATGCCCAGCCATTACAGACAGTTTCAAACTGCCATGTGGGGTCCTTGGATTTGAACCTGAGTCCTTTGGAAAAACAGCCAGTGCTCTTAACTGCTCATAGTTGGCAATGTTTTAAATAATGACAAATAAATATACCATATAACACAGCAATTACTCAAAGAATCTACTCAAAAATAGAAAGAAAAAAAAGGAAAGCAAGCACACCTTTTTTTAAAAAGATCTATTTATTTTTATGTGCATTAATGTTTTGTCTGCATGTGTGTCTATGAGAGGGTGCTAGTTTCTCTGGGATTGAAGTTATAGGCAAGTGTGAGCTGCCATGTGGGTGCTGAGAAGAATTGAACCAGGTCCTCTGGAAGAGTAGCCAGTATTCTCAACTGCTGAGCCATCTCTCCAGCCCTGGATGGTACATAACTTTTAATCCCAGCACTTGGGAGAGAGAGGCAGGCAGATCTCTATGAGTTAGAGGCCAGCCTGGTCCAGAAAGAGTCCCAGGACAGCCAGAGCTGTTACACAGAGGAAAACCTCTCAAAAAAAAAAAAAAAAAAAAACTAGACCAAACCAACCAACCAACTAACCAAACATCTACACAAAGAATTGTAAAGAAGTGTTCATAGTGGACTCATCACAACACCCAAAAATTGGCAACAATCTACATGTATGGGCAAAAATAAGTCCGATAGCCATACAGTGGCCAGCCTGGTCTACAGAGTGAGTCCAGGACAGCCAGTACTGTTACACAGAGAAACCCTGTCTACAAAAAAAATGTATTGTGTAATATGAATATGCTTATTTGCGACATTATTCAGAGTGTAGGTAAAGGGAACTCTTGAAATGTGAATGAAAGGAATTTAGACCGCAAGTTACTTTTCCAGAGAAAATACAATATAGTCTCTGTGACATTATTTGTGATAAAAAAAATGACTCTGAAAATATTTTTTCACAAAATATAAAGGTATTCAAGGAGTTTCCACAGGTGCTGGGTTGCATTTAAATATAAGTCTAAGAGACAAGCACGCACTCCGTTTATCAGCTTGGGCTTCAGAGTCTCAGCCTGCAGTAGTATGAACATCCCGGGCTCCTACAATCAACTGCTTTGCGGGAGAGTATGTTTAGATTTCAGTACAATTAGGAATGGTCTCGAAGCAGGTAATGGGGGCGTGGGGAGGAGCCCCTTTCATTGTCAGAGAGAAAAAAAAAGTGTGAAGATCTCCCATCCAGATTGCAGGCAAGTTTGGGTCTGGAGAGCAATCCTTGAACGAAATCCTCTCCACTTCAGAGAATTCTAACAGCAGGCCCCGGGCGAAGGCAAAAGCAAAGCACTTTTTCAGTTACACTCTCCGCAGAAAGGAGCCCGGCCCAGGGCGCCGGGCAATAACACCCCGCGTCTGGGGGGCATTAACAAAATGCGCCCACGCAAAGCCGGGCACCGTCGCCCCTTTTAAAGGGCAGCGAACGGCGGGCGGGCAGCGGCATCGTCGCGGAGCGCAGCGCAGCGCCTCACCATTGTGTCCGGGCGACATTAAAGAGTCCCTCTTTGTTCGGCGCCGGCCGGGGACGCAGGGCGCGGTGTCCTTCCGCGCCGGCGGCGCGCAGTCCCCGCCCCGTTCGGCCCCGCGGCGGCGGCGCGCTCCCAGAATGCACCGCTAGTCCGCGGGAAACCAAAATGGCGGAGGGCCGCAGCGAAGCGGTCTGTTCCTGAGGCCGGGGGGGGCGAGGACGCACGTTCTCCGCCCCAGCCCCCGTCCCCGCGGAGGTCGACGGGCGTGCGTGGTGCGTGTGCGCCGGGTTCCCGCCGGGGCCGCTGCCCGGGGAGCGCGGAGGACGCGCCCGCGGGGTAGCGCCCGCGGGGGGACGCGATCGCCTCTGTTTTCCTGTGTGAAGCGGTTGGCACCACTTAAGTGACCGAATGAGGTGAGAGACCGGGGCCTGGGAGTCGTTTCTCTCGGGGGAGGAGGGACGATAGCAAGGCAGCCAAAGAAAGGGGGAAGATGGAGGATCCCGCTCTGGGTGAGGGGTCTCCTGCGTGCGGGCGTCTTTGCGTTGATGCATTCGTTGAGAGAATGGATGGGAAGGGGTAGTCGCTGGACGGCTGGCAGAAACGGAGAGGGGAGCGAGCAGGGCGTCCGAGGAGTCGGTGGGTGGGATCAGGTAACGCATTGAGCCCGGGAAGCTGCGTCGTCTGGAGGGCAGGAAGGAACCTGGGGGCGGGAGACGGTTGGAGGGCAGGGTGAACCTGACGAGGGGTGCGGAGCCCAGGGGAGGAGCCGTCCGAAGGTGGGCAGCCCGGTGGAGGGCCGCCCGGCCCTTTGGGGGCGGTGGGGGGTGGCAGTTTGGAGCCGCAGGGTGCGGGATTGGGTGGGATTGGGGTGCGGGGTTCTAGTGGACGGGCTGGGTAGAGTTTAAGGACGAGGGAAGAAGTCTGCAGAGTACAGACACTGGAAGCTCGAAGGGCGAGCTGATATGGAGGGAGATGGCTTTCATTCGGACGCATTTCTCCTGTTCAGTGAAATTTCCCTGCTCAGAGATTGGCATTGGCCCTCACGTCGTAGGCACTTAACAACCGTTAAGGGATTTAACTGAAATTTCCGGGGTTTCTTAACATATATCTATAGTGCCGGGCTCTTAACCGTGATATGCAATATGATGTCCTTGTTGTTAAAAATTTTTTGGTCATGAATTTTTCTTTGGAAGACACAGATTTATTGAATGATGCGAGGGCTAGTGAACAATGGGAAAAGGGATATGGAATGCTGTTTTATTCTTTGCATAAAACATTGAACTTTGCTTGAAGATACTACTACACAATAGTAACTAGAATGTGAAAACCCAGACAAGTCTGGGAATGACATAGAAAAGTACTTCATGAGATCAAAATAGAACTAGAAATATGTAATTAGTGGTTGATTTGACGCCATTTGCTCTAGTAGTAACTTTCTCCTTCAAATAGATTCTGTATAATCTCCATATTACCTTGTTTGCAGTTTTCTGCAGATTTTTCAGCTTCCATATTTTATGTTTTCTTTTGGGAATTTCCTTTTCTGGGAGTAAACTTAAAGTAATTGTGGATAAAAAACATAAGCTTAAATTCTTAAGTGACCTCTGTAGGATCCTGGACAATGTTTTAAATGGAGCTTCCTCCTCTTTGCTTTTTCTTTAGTTTTGAGCTGGATCTCATTATGTAGCTCTGGCTGTCCTGGAACTCACTTTGTAGCCCACGGTAGCCTTGAACAGACAGATCTGACTGCCTCTGCACACTGGGTGCTGAATGAGATCAAAGGTGTGCACTACCATGCTCTGCTGATAGTAACTTATCTTGAGTTAACATCAGCAACGATCATTGAGTGTCCAACTTGAGCTACTATACTTACATGTGTATTATGGAGGATTATTTTCCTTATTCAAAAAGTATATAGTGGAGACTTTCTGGGTTACATGTAGTCTTACGTGTTAGAGATATGTTGCTGAACAATAGACATGTTCAGGGCCTCTGTAGAGTATGAAGTGATTGATAGGACATACACACGGACACGGACACACAACAGCACATCCAAGCTATAGGATTGCTAAAACTGATGACCCTTGATGTTAGTAATGGTGAAAGTACAAAATTAGACTCATAGTGGAGTATGCTATTAAGATAACTCAGTGCAAAACTATCAAGTGTCAGGAAAAAAAGCAAATAAGGACACAGCTGAGGTTAGAGAAGACAAAAGAAACATGCTGGGCAAATGAAATATACAAGTTTGAATGCATCCTGAATTTTGGGGAAAAAGTGTAAAGGACATTTTAAAGTGTTTTCTTTTAGGTGCATATATGTGGAGGTGGGGATGGGGTATGTGCCAGTGTCCATGGAGGCCAGAGGCATGAGATCCCCTCAAGCTGGTGGTTTGAGCTGCCTAATATAGGTGCTGGAAGCCAACCTCAGTTCTCCAAGAGCAGTATGTGTTTTTAATGGCTGAGCCATCTCTAGCCCCCATAAAGGATATTTTTTACCTGTTACACTGGTTCAAAAATTTAATCTGCTGTAATGAATGCATTTTTCTTTTTCCTTTTTTTTTCTTTAAAGATTTATTTTTTTATGTATGTGGATATTTTGCCTGCATGTATGTCTTGCACCTCATGGGTTCAGTGCTCACACAAGCTAGAAGAGAGTGGCTTATCCTTTGCAACTGGAATTACAGATGGTTGTAAGCTGCCATGTTGATGCTGAAAATCAAAGGCTCCAGGAATTAAACCCAGGTCCTCTGGAAGTGCTTGTAACTGCTGAGCCATTTTTCCAGCCCGCCAATGCATTTCTTCACAGTTAGCAGGTAGAAGCAGGAGGATCCGAAGTTCAAGGATATTCTAGCTATCTAGGAGTTCACAGCTAACCTGGGACACATGAGACGTTGAAAAAATAAAATGATTTACTAAGGGCTGAGTAATATGGTTAAAAGTAGGCCTTAGATATAAAGTGTGGTTGATCTTCATTGTCAGTTTCATAAGATTCAGAGTCACCATGGAAACACACACTTCTGGATGTGCCTATGATTGTTTTCAGAAAGGGTTAACTGAGGAGGAAAGACCGGCCCTGACTGTGAGCCCCACCCCCGTGGGCTGGGGTCCTGGATTGAATGGATGGAGGAAGCAAGCTGAGCATGACCCCTGACCTTCCTGAGTGTGATAGCTGCCTCCTCGTCCTTCTGCTATGCCTCCCCCTTCCATGATGGACTGTACTCTGAAACTGTGAGCCAAAATACACACTTTTCTTTTGTTGCTTTTGTCAAATATTTTGCACAGCAATGAGAAAAATACTGAATGCATATGTTAATAAAATTTGAAGCCATGAAATATAAGGGAAGAAGTCTTTGACTCAGTAATTTTAGTGCTGAGTGTAATAGATGAACAGTACCAAACTTGTTGGAGACGTTATTTAGAACCTAAATTCTATGTGTAGGAATGTAATGAGTCGGTTGTTATTTATTGCCCAGCCTGATCTGGTCTTCCTGCCTTTTCTAGCTAGGGCTACAGGTGCCTAACCGTGCCACTCTACCAGTGAGTTGTGATGGGGAGAGATATCTTGGTGCAGAAGAAGACCTTAGAGAAGCTTTCTGCACATATCCTTCTATTGTGTGCTACTTCTCTAGCCAAAGAGTGTGTGATCCAGAAGGCTCTGTTGAGATGTGAACTAAGATGACATGAACAAGGCCTCGCAATCCCGGATTGGAGCAGGAACATTGTCAGCGGGGGTTACTTGTAGAAAGGGAAAATTTTGAAATTATCTTTAGTAATTTAAAAGGAAATCTGGGCAAAAAGTTTGTCCTATTCTTTTTTTTTTTTTGCTGGGGGGGGTGTTGGTTTTTTGAGACAGGGTTTCTCTATGTAGCCCTTGCTGTCCTGGACTCACTTTGTAGACCAGACTAGACTAGCCTTGAACTCACAGAGATGCACCTGCCTCTGCCTCCCAAGTGCTGGGATTAAAGGAGTGTGACCACCACCACCACCTCCCCACCCCCGCCTCTGGTTTATTTTATCTTCTTTTCCCTTAGATATGATGCCTGTATCTCATGAGAGAGAAAGGGTGTGGATTTCAGTGGTTAGGGAAGTGGGGAGGATCTGGGACCAGTTTGGGGAGGACAAACCGTAATCAGAAGATATTGTATGGGCTGGGTGTTGTGCCTTTAATCCCAGCACTTGGGAAGCAGAGGGAGGCAGATCTCTTGTTCAAGGTCTACAAAATCAAGTAAAAGCCCCCCCAAAAAATAGAAAAAAAGAAAAGAATATATTGTATGGGGGAAAAATCTGCTTTCAACTAAAATAAAGCAAAGTGTAAATAGAAATTTAATGGGTGCACTTTGCTGGTATGTTTAAGATTGAGTCTCATGTAGCATGGCCTGGCCGTGAACTCCTAATTCTAGTGCTAGGATTGCAGGTTGTGTGCCAGTTAATATTACTTAATTCTCAGTGACTAATATTTAGAGTTAAAAATATACTTCCTTTATTTATTGAGATTATAATTTAATTACATCAATCTCCCCTTCCCTTTCCTCCTGTAAACCCTCCCATATACCTCTCCCTGCTCTCTTTCAAATTTGTGACCTTTTACATTAATTTTTGTTACCTATGATCATGCATATACATATTGATTCCAAAGTACATGAATACTCTCAGTTTGTACAGTGTTACTTCTGTACATTTTCAGGGCTGACCATTTAGTAGTGAATAACCAACTGGGAAGACTGTTCTCTCCCACTGTCAGTGTCCCTGAGATGCCTGTGGTTGTTTGTATAGTTTGAGGCCTCCTGGACTTGCTCCTGTCCATGTTGACATCTTTCTCCTTTATTATTTATTTTTTGAAACAGGGTCTCATTTTGTAGTCCTAGCTGGTGTGCAGATCAGACTGGCCTTGAGCTCATAGAGATCCTCCTGCCTTTGCCTCCTGAGTGCTAAAGATTAAAGTGTATGTCAGCTTATTCAGCACATGTTTAGGCAGTCATATTGGTGAGACTTGATGGGTGTTGCTTCTGACATTCCTAGCAGTCACACTCTCAGCAGACTGCCATCCTTCCCCATCCCTTCCTCTGGCTCTTACAGTTTTTCTGACCCTCCTCTTCAGTGTTCCCTGGGCCTTAGTATAGGAGTTGTGGTGTACACATATCTATTGTGACTGGGCTGCACAACTCGTGAATGTAACGATCTCTTGAGTTTAAAGGGAAGTTTCCATGATGAGGGTTGAGGACCACACTTAACTGTGGGCATAAGTAAAGACACTTAGACTGTAGTTATGCTGGGTTAGTAAGGGCAGTTCTCCAAGAGCCACCATAACTTGACTAGCCCTGGGTACTTGGCTAGGTTTCCAGTAACAGCTAAGGGTTTCCTCGTCTGTTGAGTGAGTTTTAAGTCCAATTAGTCATTGGTACCACCAAGGCATTCATGCCACTACTGCACCCTAAAGGTTATTGTACCATGCTGGTCATTGTTGTTATTTATAGACATCACAGCTGGGCAGGACTGTTGCTCCCTTCAGTTGGCAGCTTGCATGGCACCTTCTGGGACCATGAAAGCTGGTGGTTAGGGAGTTTTTCAGGTCAGTTCTAGTTTAGGTGTCCTGGGCCTGGTGTCTGAGGTTCATGTATCTTTAGCAGTAGGAACTTACCTTCCACCACTTGGGGGTGGGTAACCAAGGCCAGTAGCAATAATCTGTAATGTTTTAGGAGTCTCTTGGACAACCCTGAGCAACAAGTCAGAAGTAGACTTCTCATTGGGAATTTTGTTAGATGGTTTTTAGCTCTTGGAAGGAGCATTTCAGCCCAGATAGAAACATTTCATTTAAGTTATATATGTATGTACATGACTTACATGTATATTTATGGAGTTTAAAAATATTTATTGTGACTGGGCGTGATGGCACACGCCTTTAAGCCAGCACTTGGGAGGCAGAGGCAGGTGGATCTCTGTGAGTTCAAGGCCAGCCTGTTCTACAGAGTGAGTCCAGGATAGCCAAGGATACATAGAGAAACCCTGTCTTGAAAAACCAAAAAAAAAAAAAAAATTTATTGTGGACCGGATGTGATGGCACCACACCTTTAATCCTAGCACTCGGAAGGCAGAGGCAGGTGGATTTCTGTGAGTTCGGGGCTAGCTTGGTCTACAGAGTGAGTCCAGGACAGCCAGAGATACACAGAGGAACTCTGTCTCGAAAAACCAAAAATAAATAAATATTGTGTATGTGTAGTTGTTACAGCACACCTGTGGAAAATTTGGGGAATTTGTTTTATTATGGATCTCAGGGATAGAATTTAGGTCATCAGGCTTGGTGGCAAGCATCTTTACCTGCTGAGCCATCTCACTGGCTCTTAAAATTTCATTTGTTTAGATGTACTTTACATTATGTGTGTGAATGTTATGCCTGCATGTATGTTGTTTACCATGTACTTGCTTGGTGTCCATGGAGACCAGAACAGGATGTTGGGTTCCCTGGAACTGGAGTTACATTTAAAATCATTTTTTATTTTGTATGGATGGGTATTTTGCCTACATGTGTGCCTGTGCATCACTTATGAGCCTGGTGACTGTGGAGCCCAGAGGACAGTGTCAGAATCCCTGGAACTGAACTTAAAAATGGTCATGAGCTACAATATGGGTGCTAGGAAAATGAACTTGCATTCTTTGGAAGAGCAGCCAATGCTTTTAAGTTGAGCCTTCTGTGCAGCCCACAGTAGAAGCATTTTACACAGATGTCTGGATATCGGTTAGCAGTTGCAGTGTAAAATAAAGCTAAAAGTCGAACACAGAACGGCAGACCAAATGGCTCTCTTGGGGATGATAGGAAGGCAGCCCCGTTTCTGGAGTTCTGCATGCTTCTTCCCATCCCCACCAACTTTCTCACTTCAGCTCTGGTGGTGTTGTTATTGTTGTTGTCCTGGACTCACTGTAGAGCAGGCTGCCCTTGAACTCACAGAGATCTGCCTGCTTCTGCCTCCTTGAGTGCTGGGATTAAAGGCGTGTGCTACCACAGGGATTTACACTAATCCAAGTTGAAAGCAGATACCAAATGATTGTGTTATACAAACTGTGAAGATTTTAAACTTGTGACAAGGGACAAAAGGAAAATTCTACTCATTAAAAAAAATAAAAATAAAAAAAAACCAGAGCCGGGCGTTGGTGGCGCACGCCTTTAATCCCAGCACTTGGGAGGCAGAGGTAGGCGGATCTCTGTGAGTTCGAGGCCAGCCTGGTCTACAAAGTGAGTCTAGGACAGCCAGAGCTGTTATACAGAGAAACCCTGTCTCAAAAAAAAAACAAAAAAAAAAAAAAA
>CAJQZJ010000664.1:361728-438737 GCA_907164525.1 Lophiomys imhausi | reverse complement strand
GCCTCCCAAGTGCTGGGAGGCAGAGGCAGGCGGATCTTTGTGAGTTCGAGGCCAGCCTGGTCTACAAAGCGAGTCCAGGACAGCCAGAGATATTCAGAGAAACCCTGTCTTGAAAAACCAAAAAAAAAAAAAAAAAAAAAAAGAAAAAACAAAAAACCAGGATCCTTCAGCCTTGTGCTGGCCACCCTGAACTTGGGTCCTTTGGAAGAACAGCCAGTGCTCTTAACCACTGAGCCATCTCTCTCTCTATGGAGTTTTAATGAAGTAAAATTTACTT
This sequence comes from Lophiomys imhausi, assembly GCA_907164525.1. NCBI lineage: Eukaryota > Metazoa > Chordata > Mammalia > Rodentia > Muridae > Lophiomys > Lophiomys imhausi. The sequence continues at coordinate 438,460 of CAJQZJ010000664.1, read as the reverse complement.
ATCTAATGAAAGTAACTCAGTACATTTTGTAAAACTTGAGAGGTAGGAAATAGAGTTTAGTGTATATAAATTACCTTTTATGGCAAGAAAGTAGATCTAGAGGCTGGAGAGGTGGCTCAGTGATTAAGAGCACCTGGTGCTGCTGCAGAGGTCCTGGGTCCAGTTCCCAGCACTCACTTGGTGATTCACAACCATCTGCAACTCCATTTTCAAGGGATTCAATTCCTTCTTGCCTCCAGAGTACCACCAAGCATGCATGTGGTACACAGACATACATGCAGGCAAAACACACACAGAATAAAATGAATATATCTTAAAAAAAATTAGGCCAGATGTGGTGGTGCATCCCTCAGGCGAATCTCTGAGTTCAAGGGTAGCCTGGTCTACAGAGTGAGTCGAGGACAGCCAGGGCTGATACATAGGTCTGAAGTTGATTAAAGGCAAGTATAAACACAAGTATTTGAAAATAAATACCCCCCCCCCCAAAAGGAATTTCTGGGTTAAAAAAAATCACCTTATTTTGAAAGCAAGACTGGGACAGGGTGGGGGGACTGCTGCTTCTCAGTAGTTTATGGGGCTGGGAGACGCTCAGCGGGTGAGAACCTTGGCTGCTTTTCCAGAGTACCCAGGTTCAGTACCCAGGTTCTGTTCCCAGTTTCCACACGGTGACTCACAACCGTCTGTTCTTCAGCGTCAGGGGAATCTAACACTCTCTTCTGGTCTCCCCAGACACTGCATGCAAGTCATACACATATACACAAAGGCAAAACATTGAAACACATAAAATAAGTTTTAAAAATACTCATTTTATTTTTGTCTATGGGTCTGTACATATGTGTAGGTGAATGCAGTGTCCAAAGGCCAGAGGTGTCAGACCCCCTAGAGCTGGAGTTTCAGGCTCTTGTGAGTCTCCCAGTTGGGGTGAACTCTGGTTCTCTGAGAAAGCAATGCATGTTCTTAACTGATAAACCATTTCTCTAGCACCCCCCCCCCCTTGAGGCAGGGTTTCTAGACAAGATTGACCTTGAACTCATAGATTCTCCTGTGTCAGCTCCCTGAGTGTTGGGATTAAAGGCATACAGCACTGTGCCTGCCATTTCTTATTATTTGTTTTTTTTTTTTTTTTTCAAGACAGGGTTTCTCTGTGTAGCCTTGGTTGTCCTAAACTCACTTTGTAGACCAGGCTAGGCTTGAACTCACAGAGATCTGCCTCCCGAGTGCTGAAATTAAAGGCATGTGCTACCACACCCAGCTAATTTGAAGTTTTTATATATGTTTGTTAATTTCTGAAACTAAGTAGAGCTAGCTTTACTAAGATAAAAATTATTTACTTTTTAATACATGTTTTGCCTGGGTATACATCTTTGTATCACGTGTGCCTGGTGCGTATGAAAGTCAGAAGGGGATGTTAGATCTCTTGAGACTAGGATTGCAAACAGTTACGACCTGTTTTGTAGGTATTGGGAATAGCTTCTCCCGAAGAGCAGCCATTGCTGTTAGCCCCCGAGCCTCTCCAGCCCTATAGGTAGCTAGCCTTGAATCTGCCTACCTTATGCCTTCTGGTCTCTTCTGGTAGATCTTTGCTTTCTTTGATGTTAGATATTTATATATTCAGGCTGGGTGGTGGCGGTGCCCGCCTTTAATCCCAGCACCCAAGAGGCAGAGGCAGGTGGATCTCTGTGAGTTCAAGGCCAGACTGGTCTATAGAGTGAGTCCAGGACAGTCAAGGCTACACAGATAAACCCTGTCCTGAAAAAACCAAAAACAAAACAAAACAAAAAAAAGTGTCCAGGCTGAGGTTTTATTTTATCTGTCACAAGAGCTGAGAGAATCACTCCTCATAATGTTTGCTCCAGTATTGCATCTGTGTCGTGTTGAGGCTCTACTGAGCCTCTTGGATTTGACTGTCTCTGAGTGAAAGATTCCACCAAAGTGACTTCCTCAGTTGTTGCTAGGTTACATCCGCACATTACAGGGATCAGAAGAAATTCTGAGGAAGAACATAGCCACCATGGCGGCTTTGTGTTGTTTAGGAGGGCTCGCCAGGGTGTTCACGCCTATAGTCCCAGGACTTTGACAGCGGAGACTAGTTTGAGCTGTAGTGTGACACCCTGTTTAAAATATTAAAGCCAAATCACACCAAAAAACCCCAAAAAGATGAGCCTTGTTCCTGGGGTTGGGATAAGGATAGAGCAGGTCGGTTTTGTTTTGCTCTGTTGTTTTGTTCCTCAGCTCTGACACCCTCATTACAAGATCGGTTTGCTTTATAGATTGGTGAATCAAGGAGCATTGCTTTATTGCAAGGTGGCAGTGTGAAGTAGGATTAGATTTTCCTTCCTTTTCTCCCTTAGCTGCCGAGTGGTTCATCATGGACTAGAGTAGTGGCAAGGGTACTGAACACGTGATTGTCTGGAGGTGTCATGGCTGATTGCTGTTACCAGAGAAGAGGAGGGAAGTTGGAGCAGCCCAATAGAGGGATGAAAGTTCCTACTAGGGAGGTGAGTCCTATCTTGGGATGGTAGCATTCAGCCCTTAGATTAAATTACCTTTAATCTAGCCTTTATTTAAACAGTCAGTACTGCTAGTAGTTTTCTGACTGTTCATTGTTTATCTGTGTATTGTGCTCAGGTACTGGGGAGGGTATGGTAAGGAAGTACACAGACTGCACAGGGTGAACAGAAGAGGCACTTTTTTTTTCCCCCGAGACAGGGTTTCTCTGTATCCTTGACTGTCCTGGACTCACTTTGTAGACCAGGCTGGCCTTGAACTCACAGAGATCCATCTGCCTCTGCCTCCTGAATGCTGGGATTAAAGATGGATTAAAGGCTTGCACCACCACACCTGGCAAGACACATTTTTTAAATTGAAGAAAAAAATAATTGAAACAACAGATTTCTTTGTTCTTTTTTTGAGAAATGATACTATGCTAAGTCCTTAAATTGTATTTTTCACTTTTTGTTAATTCTTTGAAAAATTGTTTTTGTTTTCGAGACAGTTTCTCTGTAGCCTTGGCTGTCCTGGAACTTGCTCTGTAGACCAGGATGGCCTCAAACTCAGAGATCCACCTGCATCTACTTCCTGAGTGCTGGGATTAAAGGTGTGCACTACCACCATCCAGCTGGATACAATGTATTTTGATCATATTTATTCCTAACTCCTCTGAGACTTCCTCACCCCTAACTCCCCTATTGCTACTTTTAAACTATCCCACTAAGTTGAGACACTCCTGGGTGTTAAGGCCATTCACTACAACTTAATTTGTGTCTTGAACTTGTAGCTTTAGAAAGTACTTTAAATGCATTTTTTTGTTTGTTTTTGTTTTTCAACACAGGGTTTCTCTGTATAGTCCCAGCAGTCCTAGAACTTGCTCTGTGGACCAGGCTGGCCTCCTCAGTGCTGGATTAAAGGCATATGCCACCACCGCCCAGCTACATTTTAAAGTACATATTGTCGGTGTGTGTGCAGGTGCCTGTGTGCCACGGCATTCATGTGGAGGTCAGAGGGCACCCTCCAGCTCAAGGCTGTCAGACCTGACAGCCAGCACCCTTAGTGCTGAGCCGTCTCACTGGTCCAGTCCACACATTGTTTAGATTAAGCTGTCTAGGATCTAACAATTAACTAGGGGAATAAAAAGGAAGATAGGATGAGGAAAGTTAGTCCTTTTCCCTTAATCCACACTATTTAAATTATTCAGCCAATTACCAAGTTGTAAGTTGGGGTCTTATTGTATTGGTAGTAAACTGACAAGGAAAGACTTTTTTTTTAGCCCTTTGTTATTTATTATTGGCTCTCAGTGGAATGGCAATGTCTGTCAAATTAGGTATCCCAAGGGTTTAGAGAAATGGCTCAGCAGTTAAGAGTAAATACTGGCCGGGCGCCCGCCTTTAACCCAGCACTCAGGAGGCAGAGGCAGGCGGTTCTCTTTGAGTTCAAGGCCAGCCTGGTCTACAGAGTGAGTCCAGGACAGCCAGGGATACACAGAGAAAACCTGTCTCCAAAAAACCTTAAAAAAAAAAAAAAAAGAGTAAATACTGGTAGTGTAGAAGAACCTCAAGTTGGGTGTCTCACAGTCACCCAGTTACAGGGTATCTGACACCCTGACCTCAGAGGGCACCTGCACTAAGGTGCACCTCCCCTTATACAGATACATACACACAATTAAATAAAGATAACAAGTTCTAAAACTTTTAAAGATTCTATTATATTTATATATTTGTTTGGGGCTTTTCTTAGGTTTTTTGTTTTTGAGACAGTTTCTCTGTGTAACAGTCCTGGCTGTCCTGGAACTTGCCCTGTAGACCAGGCTGGCCTTGAACTCAGAGATCCACATGCCTCTGCCTCCTAAGTGCTGGGATTACAGGAATAAACCACCACTCTGGCTCTATATGTAACATTTTATTGTTAAAACATATTTTGGCACCCTTATTTCTTTCTGTTGAAAAATATTTTTGTCTGTCTTATCTGTGCGTGTGCATGTGCCATGCTGTACGTGTGGAGGTCAGAGGACAGTTTTTAGGAGGATTGTGCACAGTCCTCTTTCTTGGCATTAGGCACCCTTGCGTGGTGTGCTATTTTGTTGTGCCGACATTTTTAGTGTTTACTGAGTATGGGTGAGCATGCATGTCACTGTGCCTGTGGTGGTCAGGGAACAACTTGTCAGATGGTGGGAGTCAGTTCTCTTCCCACCATGTGAGTTTGGGAGGAGCATTTCCCAAATGAACAATCTTATGTCATTTTCTCTCCCAAAGCTCCTTTTTGAGACAGGGTCTCACTAGCTGACTTGAAATCCACTATGTAGGCCTTGAACTCAGAGAGATCTGCCTCCCTTTGCCTCCTAAGTGCTAGACTTTTTTTTTTTAAATAAATTTTAAAAGAATTATCTATTTTTATTTTCTGTACATTGGTGTCTTAACTGCATGTTTGTCTGAGTGAGGGTACTGGATCCCCTGGAATAAGAGTTACAGACAATTGTAAGCTGCCTTGTGGGTGCTGGGAATTGAACCTGGGTCCTCTGGAAGAGCAGTCAGTGCTCTTAACCACTGAGCCATCTCTCCAGCCCCAGTGCTGGGCTTCTTAATAGCTTTTCTAGTGATTTGTCTGTGGACAGGAATGAAAAAAATGAGGTCAAAGGATAAGGGTAACTATTACTAGGTTGGGTTTTTGTTTCCAACACAGCACATCAGCAATTTCAGAAGGGAAGAAACATTAGGAAATGAAAAATTACAAAGTTTAATGTCTTAATCTAAGAATGTATGCTGTGTAATGGAAGTAAAAGGGGAGAGTAAGACAAGCATATCGCCATCTCAAAAAAGAGAGTGGGTATGTTGAAGTCATAGCAAAGCATGTGAAGGTTCTGAGAGTGTTTGCTCCTTTGATTGTACGGTTTCCATTCCAGGGTCGGGGCATTCTGCTGACTTTTGTTTTTCATACTCAGTTATGCTCTTCAGGTTTGTGTTTCTTACATAGGGACAAGATCCCTGAAGTAATCACTGGACTTAGTGTTTGGTTATTTATATAGGGTTAGACATATCCCAGGCTGGTCTGAACTTCTCAAACTGTCAGTGTAGCTGAGGATGACCTTGAACTTCTGATCTTCTGGCTTCCACCCCAGTGCTGGGATTGCAGGTGTACACCTGTTTTTTTTTTTTTTTCTCCTGATGGTGTTGGAACCAAGGGCCTTGTGCATGATAGGCAACCACACTACCAACTGTGTATCCCTAGCTCTCTTGTTGGTTTGAAAATTTTTAAGTGATTCTGTTGGCAGTTACTATTCTTGTAGGTTTTTGAGCTTGTTAGACACATAGATTACTATTTTTCAACAATTTTAGGGGGAAGATATCAGTCATTCTTTTTTGGACAATTTTAAAATTTGTTTCTTTTTTTTGTATTTTTTTTTTTTTTCGAGACAGGGTTTCTCTCTGTAGCCCTGGCTGTCCTGGATTCACTCTGTAGACCAGGGTGGCCTTGATGAACTCACAGAGATTCGCCTGCCTCTGCCTCCCGAGTGCTGAGATTAAAGGCGTGTGCTTGTTTGTGTTTTGAGACCGGGTTTCTCTGTAATAGCCCTGGCTGTCCTGGACTCACTCTGTAGACCAGACTGGCCTCTCCCTCTCGAGTTCTGGTATTAAAGGGAAGAACCACCACGCCCAACTCAGTGTATTTCTTTTGTACCAAAACTCTGTCCACATAAACATTTAATCGTTCCTCCGACCCCCAGCTACCCCCATCCTACTTCTTGTCTGTGAATTTGACTGTTTTATGTATCTCATATAACCAGAATTAAACAGTAGTTGTCCGCTTTATCTGGATTGTTTTACTTTAGTGCTTCCGTGTTGTAGCAATTCTGGCACAATTCCCAGAAGTTGTGTTATTTTTAGGCATTGAAAACACATTTCCTTTGTTCTTAGCTACTGAGACTTTCTTCCCACCTTAACTTTTTCTTTTCTTTTTTTTTTTTTTTTTTTTTGGTTTTTCGAGACAGGGTTTCTCTGTTTAACAGCTCTGGCTGTCCTGGACTCGCTTTGTAGACCAGGCTGGCCTCGAACTCGCAAAGATCCGCCTGCCTCTGCCTCCCAAGTGCTGGGATTAAAGGCGTGCGCCACCACCGCCCGGCTTTCTTTTCTTTTTTAAACTAAATTTTTATACTCTCTTAGTGTCTGTATAGTTTTGCATATACTTGTATGTTAACCAGTGAAATATATAAGTTAGAACAAGGAAAACAAACACTTCTTTGTCCTTTAAGAAAGTTGATGTTGAGGCTGAAGACATGGCTCAGCATTTAAGAGCACTGGCTCCTCTTCAGAGTACTCCTATTTAAACCCTAACACTCAGAGTAGCTAACGATCTTGTGACTCTCCTGAGGAGATCCAATATCCTTTCCTGGTCTCTCATCAGCCAGGCATGTGGTGCATACACATACATTCAGGCAAAGTACCCATACACATAAAATATACTAAAAAAAAACCCAAATTGATGGCGTTGATACACTGTTCCCAGTTATTAATATGAAAGTTACAGTAATTTTATAGTTTATCATTTGGGACTATTGCTTGAAAAGTAAATTCTTATACTTTTTTCACTTGATTGTGATTTTGTGAAATTTGAAGTTTTCAATTGTAGTTATATTCATTTTGTGTGTGTCAGCCATTTCATGCATGTGTAGGTCGGAGGAGTTTGCAGGAGTCTATTCTTTTTTTTTTTTTTTTTTTGGTTTTTCGAGACAGGGTTTCTCTGTTTAACAGCTCTGACTGTCCTGGACTCGCTTTGTAGACCAGGCTGGCCTCGAACTCGGAAAGATCCGCCTGCCTCTGCCTCCCAAGTGCTGGGATTAAAGGCGTGCGCCACCACCGCCCGGCTAGGAGTCTATTCTTTTCCTTGTAAGTGCTGGGGATTACATTCAGGTTGTCAGGCTCGGTGACCAGTGCCTTTATCTGCTGAGCTCAGCACTCGTTTTTTTTGTTTTTTGTTTTAGGGTTTTTTTTTTTTCTTTTAGGGTTTCTCTGTGTATCTTTTTTTTTTTTTTTTTTTTGGTTTTTCGAGACAGGGTTTCTCTGTGTAGCCCTGACTGTCCTGGACTCACTTTGTAGACCAGGCTGGCCTCGAACTCGCAAAGATCCGCCTGCCTCTGCCTCCCAAGTGCTGGGATTAAAGGCGTGCGCCACCACCGCCCGGCTCTCTGTGTATCTTTGACTGTCCTAGGCTCACTTCGTAGACCAGGCTGACCTCGAACTCACAAAGATCCACTGGCCTCTACCTCCTGAGTGCTGGGATTAAGGCGTTTGCCACCACACCTGGCCTAAAAAACTCTTTAAATCTGCATGTTTGGATTGATATATTGTATCCTCTTCCAACAAGAAAAGTTCCTTAGTGATTCTCTGTAGAGGCTTCGTCACTGTCCGTTGAGGGAATGTGAACATAGTCGTCTACTAGAGAATTCATGTGTTTTAGTTCCATGTGGTGTAAACTAACAAGTTAAGGCTTAAATCTTGAAAATGTTTTTATTTAAAGGCTCGGATCCCAGCGATGTACCTGTGCTAGCCTGGAACTCCTAGTTAGGCTGTGCTGGCCCAGAGCTGTTCTTTCTGCTCAACCTCCCAAATGTGCCTCCATGCTTAGTTGATTTCTGTTGTTATTTTTGAGGTAGTTACCTTAATATGTTTTGGTGAAATGGCTGTTAAATCCTGACTTGACTTAGTGTAGGCAATGAGCAAAAATTATGAATTATTGCTCTTTTAAAAAAAATTATTTATTGAAATCTATTTAGAAAGATTTAAATCTAAATCTATTTAGAAACTATCATTTGAATTGTTTGTTTTTCTCACAAAAATTATTTTTCTCATAAAAAACTTTTATATCAAAAGTTTTGGGCTGGGCGGTGGTGGCGCACGCCTTTAATCCCAGCACTTGGGAGGCAGAGGCAGGCGGATCTTTGTGAGTTCAAGGCCAGCCTGGTCTACAAAGCGAGTCCAGGACAGCCAGGGCTACACAGAGAAACCCTGTCTCGAAAAACCAAAAAAAAAAAAAAAGTTTTGGTTAACATAGAAAATGTATCATTGCTTTAATCTCTTATAAATCTTATATTTGGTCTTTTATTTCCTGAACAGAGACTCTACAGGAGCAGGTAATTCACTGGTCCACAAGCGGTCTCCTTTACGTCGAAACCAAAAGACCCCAGCATCCTTGAACAAGCTGTCTTTACAGGATGGACACAAAGCAAAAAAGCCAGCATGTAAATTTGAAGAGGGTCAGGATGTCTTAGCTAGATGGTCAGATGGCTTGTTTTATCTTGGAACTATCAAAAAGGCAAGTTACCTTAAAATTCCTGCTGTACGTGCAATAAACTTGTTAATAATTTAAAATTTAATCTCATGTTTGTTTTAAGAGATTGAGTTTTTTCTTTATATTGCAGGTAAACATATTGAAACAAAGCTGCTTCATCATATTTGAGGACAGTTCTAAGTCCTGGGTTCTCTGGAAGGACATCCAAACAGGCAGGTGCTACTGTTTCTCATGAATATAACTTATAATGAAATTTAGTTTTCTTCAACATAGCATTTTCTGGTGCTAAAGATATTGAATACACCGTCTTTCTATGACTCAGTAGTAATATATAAGGGAAAGTTTAAAAATATGTTCAGGGCCAGACGTGGTGGCACACGCTTTTAATCCCAGCACTTGGGAGGCAGAGGCAGGAGGATCGCTGTGAGTTCGAGGCCAGCCTGGTCTACAAAGTGAGTCCAGGATGGCCAGAACTACACAGAGAAACCCTGTTTTGAAAAACCAAAAATAGGGGCTGGAGAGATGGCTCAGTGGTTAAGAGCACTGCCTGCTCTTCCAGAGGTCCTGAGTTCAATTCCCAGCAACCACATGGTGGCTCATAACCCTCTACAATGTGATCTGATGCCCTCTTCTGGCTGCAGGTGTGCATGCAGATAGAGCACTCATATATATAAAATAAATAAATCTTTAAAAAAAGAGAAAAACCAAAAATGTGTATGTATTCAGTATACAGAATTATTCTCCCTCATTTATGAACAAAACTCTCTATGGTTTAATTGAATCATTTTCTGTTGTTTCCTGTTACGGTTCTACATGTTGAATCAGTTGTAGTTTTTCTACTTTTTGGAGATTTGATAGGTTTGGCATAAATTTTTCCAACCCCCCCCCCTTTGACACAGAATTTCTCTTAATATTTTTGGTTGTGAGCTTAGCCTTTAATGGCTGAGCCATCTCTCCAGGCCAAGACAGGGTTCCTTTGTGTAGCCCTGCCTACCCTGGAACTCACTCTGTAGACCAGGCTGGCTTTGAACTTAGAGATCTTCCTGTTTGCCTCCCAAGCGCTGTGATTAAAGGGGAATACCACCACTGCCTGGCTCTTTGTCTGCTTTTTAATTCCCTTTCCCATTCTTCGTTTCTCTCTTATCTTTTATCTCTTTATTTTAGAATTTTATATTATTTGTATGAACATTTTGTCCTTATGTCTATGAACCATGTATATGTCGGTGACTCTAGAGGTCAGAAGGGGTGTCAGGTCCCCTGGAATTTGAGTTCCAGGTGGTTGTAAGTCACTATGTGGGTACTGGGCACTGAGCCTGGGTTCTCTGCAAGAGCAAGTGGTGAGCCATCTTTCCAGTCCGCTCTTTTAAAATGATAGAAAAGTAGAAGTGGTATGCAGATGGAAGGTTTACACGTTTGGGGTCAGCAACCCTACCTAAAGGGACAGATGAGCGTTCTGTGCTCCATCGATACTCACTTCTCACATTCCTCTTCATGTACAGGATGTTATTCCTTTGGCATTTAAGCCCTTAGTTTTTAAATTGTATTTATATACGTGTGTGCATGCTCACATAATCTCTTAGTGTGTGCCATGGTGAATGTGTGGATGCCAGTAGATAACGTGGCAGTTGATCCCCTCTTTTTACCATATGGGTTGTAAGTCTTGAACTCAAGCTTGAGGCTTGGCAGCACGCACATTTACTTGATGAGCCATTTTGCTGACCCAGTACTTAGTTCTTTCTGTAATGAGAAAGCACCACCCTAAATTTACAGTTGCTATAGAAGTGAAGAAGTGAGTTATGTTTATGCTGTATGGCAGATCAGTGGGGAATAGTTTGTTTTCTCCCCTGTAAGAAACTTGTGGTGGTGGTGGTGGCACATATGTTTAATCCCAGCACCTGGGAAGCAACAGATCTCTGAGTTCTACAGAGTGATTTCTAGGACATCCAGGGTTACACAGAATAACCCTGTCTTGGAAAACAAAGACAAAAAAACAAAACAAAAAACCCCAACAAAAAACCCCCCAAAACAAAAGACAAAAAAACCCCACAACAAAATGACTGGAGGGATAGTTCAGTGGCTCAGTACAGCACCCATATGACAGCTCACAGCTGTCTGCAGCTTCCAGTTCCAGGGAATCCGACATCCTCACACTGACATACGGGCAAAACATCGATGCACATGAAATAAAAATAAATTAATAAAAATACAACAAACCTGCTTATAAAGATTTATTTTATTTATTTTATGCATATGTGTGCTCTATCTGCATGTACACCTGCATTCCAGAAGAGGGCACCAGATCACATTGTGGATGAAAACCTGCTTATATAACAGTGATTTTTATCTAGTAAAGTGTGTTCTAAAAGTTTACATAAATGTGTGGGGAAAATGTAGCCATGCTAGTTGTTTTTTGTTTTGTTTTTTGAGACCGGGTTTCTCTGTGTAGCCCTGGCTGTCCAGGAACTCACTTTGTAGACCAGGCTGGCCTCGAACTCACAGAGATCCACCTGCCTTTGCCTCCCAGATTAAAGGCGTGCGCCACCACAGCTGGGCTTGCTATGCTAGTTGTTAAAGAAATATAAATTTTGGGCTGGAGAGGATGGCTCACTGGTTAAGAGCACTGGCTGTTGTTCCAGAGGACCTGGGTTCAATTCCCAACACCCTCAATGGCAGCCCACAACTGTTTGTAACTCCAGTTCCAGTTTCACATAAAGTGAAAACAAATTATATACAGATGATATGTAGATTTTTTTCTTTTGTATTTTTTTTTTTTTTGGTTTTTCGAGACAGGGTTTCTCTGTTTAACAGCTCTGGCTGTCCTGGACTCGCTTTGTAGACCAGGCTGGCCTCGAACTCACAAAGATTCGCCTGCCTCTGCCTCCCAAGTGCTGGGATTAAAGGCGTGCGCCACCACCGCCCGGCTCTTCTTTTGTATTTTTTGAGACATGGTTTCTCTGTATAACAGCCCTGGTTGTCCTGTACTCACTCTGTGGACCAGACTGGCCTCAAACTCAGAGACCCATCTGCCTCTGCCTCCCGAGTGCTGGGATTAAAGGCATTAAAGGCGTGCACCACCACGCCTCGCCATTACAGACAGTTGCCTGGCTAAGGAACCGGGTTTTTTTTTTTTTTTTTTGGTTTTTCGAGACAGGGTTTCTGTGTAGCTCCGATTGTCCTGGACTCACTCTGTAGACCAGGCTAGCCTTGAACTCACAGAGATCCTCCTGCATCTGCCTTCCGAGTGCTGGGATTAAAGGCATGTGGAACCACGCCTGGCAATTACAAACAGCTGTGAACTGCCATGTGGGTGCTGGGATTTGAACCCAGATCCTTTGGAAGTACAGCCAGTGCTCTTAACTGCTGAGCCATCTCTCCAGCCCTAAAGAACTGTTCTTAAGCCTAGAAAGAGTGCATGTGACTCCTTTTCCTATTTTCCATAGTCTAGTGATAGTAATATAAAAAATGAGTGATTACCTGTACCGAAGTTGTGTGTTCTGCAGAGAGAAGTGTTAGTAATTCTCTTCCAGTGTCTGAGTTTGAGTTTTATTGCTGTGAAGAGACACTATGACCAGAGTAACTCTTAAAAAAACAAACATTTAATTGGGGCTGACTTACAGTTCAGAGGTTTAGTTGATTATTGTCATGTATGGTGGCACACAAGCAGACATGGTACTGAAGAGGAGCTGAAAGTTCTACATCTGGATCCACATGCAGCAGGAAGAGAGACACTGGACCTGGCCTGAGCTGAAACCTCAAAGCCCACCCCCCAGTGACACACTTCCCTCCAGCAAGGCCACATCCCCTAATGCCGCTCCCTATGAGTCTGTAGCCTCATGTGTCATTCAGACCACACAGAGCCTCCATCTCCATTCACATTATATTTGAAATGAGAACAGTCGTGCCCTCTGCCTAAAAGCAGATTGATGTAGATAGACATGTTAAGTTAGAAATGGGAGGAACAGAGCTAGAGGATTGAGCAGAAAACGTTCTGTGTGTAGTCGGTTACTTCGTTGAACATTCTGACACAGTGAACATACAGAGACGTAAAAAGTTTTGTGGAAATCCTGACGACTGATGTTGCTTTACGTATTGCAGGGGCCACTGGGAGTGGGGAAATGGTCTGTACAATATGTCAAGAAGAGTATTCAGAGGCTCCCAATGAGATGGTGATATGTGACAAGTGTGGTCAAGGTAAACATTCATGTTTTTTTTAGTTTTATAGAATCTTTATTAAATACCAAATGAGCCTGTTGAAGAGTAGTGACTAAATACTTGTTTTACTAATTTGAAACAATATCATAAGATCTATTCATTTATACTGTAAGGAACAAAACTAAAATACCTTGTGCAATATTTGCTAATAAAATAGAATTTGCTTTTTTTGATATTAAGGATATCATCAGTTGTGTCATACACCTCATATCGATTCCAGTGTGATTGATTCAGATGAAAAATGGCTCTGTCGACAGTGTGTTTTTGCAACAACAACAAAGGTAACTTTTAAAGTGTTTTGGGCTGAAGTCCTAAATGGAATTTGTAAGGCATTGTTGAAATGACTGCACATTGAACAGTTTTTCCTGAATGAAATTAGCAGCTAATGCTTATCAGAAAGAATTGTTGTTTTATTAATGATCCGTATATGGCTTGTAGTTATCTTTGTGCTTTCTGATAGTAGTGTTTGGATTGGGACAATAAATTTAAGGAAGACAACAAAATAAATATATTATAAATAACAGACCAGATAATATGGTATCATAGACATTCAGAATGGAAATTTCAGAAGTGTCAGACATTTTTAAATTATAGAATTAAAAATTAGAAAATTTGGTTAACAAATTGACCTTCACTTTTTCAAATGTTTTCCCTCTAATATATAGCGGGGTGGTGCGCTTAAGAAAGGACCAAATGCCAAAGCATTGCAAGTCATGAAGCAGACGTTACCCTATAGTGTGGCAGACCTTGAATGGGATGCAGGTCATAAAACCAATGTCCAGCAGTGTTACTGCTATTGTGGAGGCCCTGGAGAGTAAGTACACAGTTCTCTAATATCCTTTGAAGTGATTTTTACTAAGGTACATTATCATCTTCTTTAAAACCAAAAAATAAACTTTTTAGGAAGATCTCTTTTTCTTGTTGTTTGAGACATGGTCTCACTGTATATATACTACTAAACTGGCTCCAAATTCTTAAGGCCTTTTCAAGAACACTTGGATTACCATTCTTGGTTTGTCTTATTACTGATTGTGGTGCCAGCCTGGTCTGCAGAGGAGTGCAGGACAGCCAGGGCTCTGTTACACAGAGAAACCCTGTCTGGAAAAACCAATCAATCAGTCAATCAATCAGTATAAAGATGAAGCCAGATGGTGGTGGCACATGCCTTTAATCCCAGCACTTGGAAGTCAGAGGCAAGTGGATCTCTGTGAATTCAAGGTCAGCCAGGTCTACAAATTGAGTCCAGGACAGCCAGGGATACACATAGAAACCCTGTCTCAAACAAAACAAAACAAAAACAAAAAGATATGTTAACTAAAACGACCAATATCAAATGATTTTCTTTTACAATCTTAGTGGATTGATTAATTAGTTAATTAATTGATAGCTGTTACAGCAGTGAGTATCCTAAATATTAAACAAATAAAACTCATTCATGCACCTGGACTTATTAAAGTTCAAGTATCCTGGTGGTTATTAATACTGTAGTTATCAAGTTTCATTTAAAGGTAAGATACCTGGGGCTCAGAGATGGCTCATCACTCCTGCAGAACCCGAGTTCTGTTCCCAGCACCCACACCAGACAGGTCACAACTCCCTGGAATCCAGGTCCAGGTCCAAGCCATCCAGTATCCTCTCTGGCCTTTGTAGGCACTACACTCCTGTGCCATTATCCACACACAGACATACCCGGATGTATATAATTTAGAATTTAAAATAAAAAAATAAACATAAAATACGCAATATAGCTTTCTAGTACCTGGATATTTCTTCAGTAAACTACTTACAAATTTACATGGTAGTTTTTTCTGAAAATTTTATATATGTGTATAGTACACACAGGAACTAATATTTTGAAAGACTAATTAGGTATATACTCTCATCAGTCTCCAGAAGCCTCATCTAGCTCCATCATTTAGCTAAAACCTGTCTCTCTTTTTTTTTTTAATATTTATTTATTTATTATGTATACAGTGTTCTGTCTGCATGTACGCCTGCAGGCCAGAGGAGGGCACCAGATCCCACCATAGATGGTTGGGAGCCACCATGTGGTTGCTGGGAATTGAACTCAGGACCTCTGGAAGAGCAGTCAGTGCTCTTAACCTCTGAGCCATCTCTCCAGCCCAAAACCTGTCTCTTAATTACTCATTCAAATCATATTAAATGTATACCAATTTTTTTTCAAGATAGGGTGTGACATGGTGGCTTTTATTTTTTTTTATTAATTATACATTCTAATTTATTTTACTATGTTTAATTCCTTATGCCTCCTGTCCAACCCTCATTCCTTCCACCCCCCCAACCCTAGGAGGGAGAGAAGGTTAGAGGGAAAAAGGACGGAGTTCTCTTTAAGCTATTTCTGCTGATTAGGGTCTTTGGGTCCTTTGGGGGTAATACCAGTCTCAGAAGTCCAGCAAACCAGGAGACAGCAGCATGAAGAACAAACAGCAGTTTGGGGGAGCACCAGCAGCCAGGAGAGCAACAACCTTTTCTTTGTAGCCCCCTTTCTCCTACTTCTTTGTAGGGCCCCCTTCTTGGAGCTCTGGCTTTTTTTTTTTTTTTTGAGGAATTCTCAAGTCCTCTGAGTTAAACTTGCTCAGCTCTCTAAGCCACGCCCCTGCTGGCTCAGGAGACAGCCAATACTTTACACCTGTGTCTTAAGCAGCCTCACACTTGGGATAAAACAAAAACATCCTCATAACTGGTTATTTTAATAAACTCATACCACAATAGGGTTTCTCTATGTATCCTTGGCTGCCCTGGACTCACTTTGTAGTCCAGGCTGACCTTGAACTCACAGAGATCCACTTGCCTGTGTCTACTGAGTGCTGGGATTAAAGGTGTGCACACCATACCTGGCCTGGCTTTGTTATTTAAGTATTTGCCAATAGATACCTTTCTATTATTCTGTTTATTATAATGAAAAAAGTGTGCAATTCAATAAACTAGGTTAGCACAATTAGAAATCAGAGCAGTGCTTTTATCAAACAAAAATTGTGACAGTTTTGTCAGCAAAGATGTCTACAGATCGTTAATAACTTTAATAAAAATAGTAAATACTATTAAATATATGGAAAAATTTGAAACCGTACTTTTTAATTATTAAACACTTATTTATTAATAACTATATTCACTTATAACAAATACACTTACTTAATTGCTATTCCTATAAATTCCTACAACCCCTATGAATCCTTACAACCCCTATAAATTCCTACAACCCCTAAGACCTAACCACTAAACCTATTAATAACTATTACAACTATTTTCATAACCTTTTAGAAGGATACAGTCTCTGGGGCAGGTCCTCAGTCGTCAGGAACACAGTCTCTGTGGTAGACTCTTTAATGCACTTAGCAGTCTTTCTTCTGGAATATCTCAGACGTAGATCCGTCGGGGTAAACTGGCTATGGCGGTTTCACCTTAAATAAGGCTTGAGGCTTTCTTCTCTTGGGGAGACCTCAGCATCTGTAGGCCGTCTTACTTTCTTTGTATCAGCAACTCTGCCATTCTGCCTCAGTCTTTAAAGCTGACCACAGTTCTGTTCAGGCCACTGTTCGGACAGGTCATAACCCCTGTAGGCAAAAGCTGAGCTACAGGGCTTAGTCCTTGGCCTTTTGCTGTCTTGCAGAGGCTTTCTCTGCTCACCAGCTTCTTTCTTCCTCAGGGAGATCTGGCCATCAGTCCACCAGCACTTTCTCCATCGCAGGTTACAAAATACTCGTTGTCTTTTTTAGCGTGAGGACTCGCTAGCATCGGATCTCCAGCATGGAGCCCCTAGCACGCCCTCTTCTGTGCTCATCCACTTGTCCTTAACTAGGATCGCTCCTTGTTCCACCTGCTTCAGCTTAATCTGGGCTCTGCCCACTTAGCAACTGAAAACGATGCCAGGTCATAAAGTCTTTCCTTGTCTCACCTGGCTTCAACCTTGTTTTTCAGTCCATAGAGACTCCCCTCGTTTCTCCTGACTTCATCCATAAGCTGATAAGCTAATTGCTCACAGCCAAGTTGATCTTCATGCTCTGGATTAAGAGACTGTATCAGAAACCTAGATATTTACTAAATCTAATTTATATTAATCTAACTCCCTACAAAATTTGGTCAAGATTTCTCAGGGGGTAAGGATGGGTATTGGGTAAGAGTATGAGTTTAGGGAGAGATGAACTAAGGTCCTCATCCTCACAAAGGTAAACAGTTTACTGACTGAGGTGTCACTCTGGGGGTGGTATGTGTGAGACTCTTTAAATTTTATTAATTTTGAGTCGGTCTCATTGTATAACCCTGGCTGGCCTGGAAAAGGTGTTGTAGACCAGGGTGGCCTCAAACTGACAGAGATCTCTGCCTCACTGGGATTAAGGGTAACCCTAGCCCTTTTGTTTGTTTGTTCTTTTTTTTTTTTTTCCCAAGACAGGGTTTCTCTGTGTATCTCCTGGACTCACTTTGTAGACCAGGTTGGCCTTGAACTCACAGAGATCCAACTGCCTCTGCCCCCCAAGTGCTGAGATTATAGGCCTGTGCCACCACGCCCAGCCATTACAGATACCTGTGAACTGCCATATGGTGCTGGGATTTGAACCTGGGTCCTTTGGAAGAACAGCCAGTGTTCTTAACCGCTGAGCCATCTCTCCGGCCCCTTGTTTTTTTTTTTTGAGACAGGGTTTCTCTGTGTATCCATGGCTGTCCTGGAATCAATTTGTAGACCAGGCTGGCCTCAAACTCAGAGATCTATCTGCCTCCTGAGTGCTGGGATTAAAGGTGTGTGCCACTACGCCTGGCGACTGTGCCATTTGAAGATGATTCTTTTAATTATCCAATATATATTTATTAATAACTATATGCACTTATAACACATATAAGCAGTTACCTAACTACTAGCCCTAAGAATGACCCTAAAAATTATAACCACTGTTACCTAACAACTAAACCTAATAATAACTATAACAACTATTATCTAACAACTAATCCTAACCTTTTAGAAGGATACAGTCTCTGGGGCAGGTCCTCAGTTGTCAGGGACACCTCAGGAGTAGATCCTTTAAGGCACTTAGTCAACAGTCTTTCTTCCAGAACACCTCAGATGTGGGTCCTTTAGGGTCAATTGGCTATGGCAGCTTCACTTTAAATGAGTCTAGAGTCTTTCTTCTTTCTGGAAGGCCTCAGCTGTCTGTACGCCAACTTACTCAGTTTGTATTAGCCACTCAGCTGCTCTGCCTCAGTCTTTGAGGCTGGCCACAGTTCCATTCAGGCCATTGTTTGAAGTGGTCGAGCCCCTCTGGGCAAAAGCTGAGCCACAGGGTTTAGTCCTTGGCCTTTTGCTGCTTTGCTGAGGCCTTCTCTGCTCACCAGCTTCTTTCTGTCTTAGGGAGAGATGGCTGTAATTTTTCATCTTTTTGAGATCAGCTTTGCAGTCCACTAGCATATTCTCCATCAGATGATACAAGCCATCTTGCATCTCTAGCATGGGAGCTCTCAGGGTCCTCCCACTTCGTCCTTAAATAGGTTCTCTCCTTGGTTCATTGGCTTCAGCCTAATCTGGGCTCCACCCACTTCCTAAGGCTATTAGCCTCTGAAAACACTGCCAGGCCATAAACCTTGTTTTTAGTCCATATGCTGCTATGCCAAGTGCCCACAGCCAAGCTGATCTTCATGCCTGGTATTAAGAGACTGTATCAGAAGCCCCTAGATACTCACTAAATCTAATTTATATTAGTCTAACTCCCTTTACAGCCATTTTTTTAGGCAGATAATTATTTTTTAAACATTACAAGCATGTGAACTGCGTCTGATATTGTAACCAATTTAAGCTTCTGAGTTTAGGAGAACACCTAAAATAAAACTAGTAATCATGGTTAATATAGCAGTCGTTTTGACTCTGTTTGTACAGCCAGTTGCTAGGCAAAAAGACATTTGGAAATGTCTTACGTTTTCAGGTCAGAATATCATTTTGTCAGAACAAACTAGTTAGGAGGAAATACCCTGAGATTAAGATTCAGTTTTGGCAGCTTTCAGCTAGATGAATCAGGCCTCTAGAGTTTGTAACAAAACTGTTAGGTTACCAAACTACAGAATGTACTTTCGCCTTGGATCACGGATCAGCAGCTAGGAGTGTCAGACCACAGAACTCCTTAGGGTAGGTTCAGAGGTATTCAAAGAAGTTAACTCTTAACAAAAGCTCCAGGACCCTATTGTCCAGCCGAGCAGGAACAGTTTTGGTTCCCAGCATTTGGTGGTACATGTCTGTAGTTATAGTTACTCAGGAGGCTGAAGAATAATCATTTCTTCAGCCTTTGACAGTAGTTCTTAACCTTTCTAATGCTGGTCATCATGTGGTACCAACTGTAAAATAATTTTTATTGCTACTTCATAACTAATCTTGCTAATGTTATGAATCATAATCTAAATATCTGATATTTCTGATTATCTTAGGTGACCCCTGTGAAACGGTTATTTGATCCCAAAGGGTTCATAACCCACAGTTTGAAAAGACTTGGCTGGCCTAAGAGTTGGAGGCTCAGTTGCGCGGCAGTAAGAACCAGAGCAGAACAGTGTTCAAGCAGGTGGCTGTGCTTATGATCAGGGTTCAAGGCCAACCTCAAAGTGAGACTCACCTCAGCTGTAAGAGTGCTTGTCTAGTAGGGTTGAACCCTGGATTTAATACCCCAGCACCTCATGGACTGGGTGAAGTGGTGACTAATCCCTGTACCAGGGAGGAGCACAGTTTTGAGCTCATTTTCAGTTTGAGGCTTGCCTGGGTTATGAGACCTTGTCTCAAACAAAACCTGAAGAGAAATAGCAAACAGAAAAAGAAAGTGGTGTCTGGGTGTGTAGCTCATTGGTAGAGTGTGTGACAACCTGGGGTAGACTTCATTGCAGAAAGCAAAACCCTTGAATCTTGATTTGAGAGAGATCAAAGACATTATTGACTTTATGAATACTAGTTATGCTTAAAGACCATCTAAATTTCCATAATAGAAGAGGAATGGTGAAGTTATTGATATTACAAACCTTTTGGGAAAAAATTAATACTAAGTACAGCAGAAATGTAATACTTGTATTGAAGCTGTATTGGTTTTATATATATATATAAATATATATATAAATATATATATATATATTGGGTTTTTCGAGACAGGATTTCTCTGTGTAGCTCTGGCTGTCTTGGACTTGCTTTGTAGACCAGGCTGGCCTCGAACTCACAGATATCTGCCTGCCTTTGCCTCCCAAGTGTTAGAATTAAAGGCGTGCGCCACCACGCCCGGTTGGTTATATCTTTTTAAAAAAGAATCTTTGCTTCATCAGTAAGTAGTAATTTAGCCCAAAAATGGTGATACATACTTGTATTACTAGCACTGGAGAGACCAGGAGTTTGGGAGGCCATTCTTGGACTGTATAGTGAGGTATAATTTTAAAAGTACTAATTTCAGCCAGCACTTGGGAGGCAGAGGCCGGTGGATCTTTGTGAGTTCAAGGCCAGCCTTGTCTACAAAGTGAGTTCTGGACAGCCAAGGATACACAGAGAAACCCTGTTTTGGGGGGAAAAGGGGTATTAATTTCTTTTTCTTCCTCTTTCTTTTGTTGGTAGCTGGTATTTAAAGATGCTGCAGTGCTGCCGATGTAAGCAGTGGTTCCATGAGGCTTGTGTGCAGTGCCTTCAGAAGCCAATGCTCTTTGGAGATAGGTAAGAAGAGCACGTGAATTTTAATGACTGCGTTGTCATGGCTGCTTTGTAATTGTGGTTATTCTGCAGTTTCAGATTTCCAAAAATAGCGGTGACAGTGGTGTGTTAAAGGGATCAACTCAGGAAAATCTGAGTAGTAATCAGGGTTTGCATATGTTTTTCTGTGCTTTTGCATATTATTTCAGAAAGGTTTTAAGTATCGTCTCAGTGATTAATTTTATTTCTAATACTCTGTAGTTCTCAAAACTGTTCTCATCAATACTTTCAAGAATCTCAAAGGAACACTATGATCGAGAATTGGGATAAGCTATAGGGTCTTGTTAAAAACAATTTGTATATTAAGTTTGAAAACTTGTTGAAGCAGACACAATGCACTCTCTATGTTGGCATTAGGATAGGACAGTGAGCTCTAAGAAGAAAAACTGGGAGAGATCATTAAAACTGGATTATTGTCCCTCAGCTTAAATCTTCGTTTAAATCTTGGTTTATTAAGAATAACTGTCCTTTTGACCTTGGTTTGCTTTTGAGCTTATTTTACAGGTCATTTTGAACATTGAGTGAACTAATGCTTATAAAAGTAGCCATCAAAAGATTTTGGTACACATAAGCTGTTAGTATCAACATTGGTGAATCTATGTGAACTTCAGAATTCTCTAATCACTGAAGAAATCATCTCTTACCCCCAGATAGGAGTTTAGCCATTATTAGTTGTTAGTGTCACAACTGGAATTGCATTTTGGTTTGTATATTAAATTACATGGCTTATATCTTACATTATACATTTTACATTACAAATTACACTGTGAACCCTTATATCATCTGCTGAATGTTGGCTGTGGTGGTTAACTAGTTTGAATCTCAGGGTAAAACTTTTTTGTAATAGGTTAGAGTTAGAGTAGGATTCTTCAAGGGCAGAAAGAGCAACCCGGCACTTGTGGGCACTTGGCATGGCAAGCATAAGGACTGAAAACAGGGTCTATGACTAACAATTGTCTTCAGCTGCTAATAGCCTTACGAGATGGGCGGAGTCCAGATTTGACTGAGACCTGCAAATGGTGCCTGGTGGAGGTGTGGCTATAAAGCCACAGAAGGCTAGGGAATTGCCAGTTTCCTCGAGAGACTTCAGAAGATCACGGGTTGACCCCCTGTGTAAACTTGGGGGCTTCACATGACTCTCTGTTCCACATGACGCAGAAAAGGAATGAAAGCTCTGGATACAAAGCATTGTAGGCCTTAAACCCTGAGGCTACAATAAAATGCCCTGAGCAAAGATAGGAACTTTCAGCTGCACAACTCATAGTGGTCCGCAGCAGGATCAAAACTGCATAAGGTACACTAACGAATGAGCGAAGTCTGAAGCGAGCTTGGGTGGAAGAGAAAGTTGAGGCTGGTGGACGCCAGGGATTTCTTATTATGGACTTTAAATCCTGACCTGTGAATGTCACACGGACAGACTATGGAAGTGATTACACAAACCTGCCAAGTTAGGCCCGGAGTGAGCTGAACCGAGCTGAAGAGAATTCTGTCATAATTGCCAGAACTGTACTTTTAACCAAGGTGTCCAAATGGACCTGTTTTATAAAATTTTAATATCCTTTCAATAAAATTGAAGTGGGGCTGATTAAAGGTTCTTAGATATTGTTTATAGGTTTGTGCTTCTAGATATTAGGTATTAGGTTATAGGATATAGGTATTTTATTGATATTTGTTTTTTTTTTTTTTTTTGGTTTTTCGAGACAAGGTTTCTCTGTGTAGCCCTGACTGTCCTGGACTCACTTTATAGACCAGGCTGGCCTCGAACTCACAAAGATCCACCTGCCTCTGCCTCCCAAGTGCTGGGATTAAAGGCGTGCGCCACCATCGCCCGGCTTATTGATATTTGTTAAGTACTAATAGATTTAAATGGTTTAAATAAAAATATTCTGTTACACTTTTTTTTCTTTTTTAGGTTTTATACATTTATTTGCTCCGTCTGCAGTTCTGGACCAGAATACCTCAAACGCCTACCATTACAGTGGTAAGCATGAATTGTTCCTTGTTTTTTTTTTTAAGTGCTATATCATAGAAGACCTTGCATATGAAATATAAATAAAATTTTGTTCTCTATATCTGGTTTTTGGCTTCACCAGGATTATTGGTTTTATTATGTTAATAAGGCTGTTCATTATGGAAGGGTATAGATGTTACTTTCAGTTGTCTTTTATACTCTTAACATTTTTTGTGTTTTGAACTTTTTATGCCTTCAGAGTATCACAAGAGAAGTAAATAAACTAATATGACAGTTTTTGCTTTGATGTAGTAATAATTTTTGGATATGTGAGAATTTTGGAAATCTGATAAAATGTACGTATTCTATGATTTTACAGATTTTTATTGTACTTTACGTTTTATAAGAACACGTGATGCAGATGGTACAGACCCAGCAATGCCGTTTGCTTTGCAACTTCCTTGTAGTGGAACACCAAGATCTTGATTATAAATAATTTTCTTCTATTGCCAGATCTGTTAAAAATGCGTTTAAAAAGTAATTTGGGTCCGTTTTAGCTTCTTCTTCTTCCAGATACCTTATGCTAGTGTTTTCCAGTTTCTTCACATGTAATAGTTTATTGCATTGTGACTAGGATTTAGGTTATTGACTGCTTGTCCACCTAAGTATGCCACTTTGGTTTTATATACACTAGTTTTTTAAAGAAACTGACTTCTTAACAATAATGAAATACACTGTTTTCGTATATTTTGATTATTTTTGGATTTCAGGGTAGATATAGCACACCTATGCCTTTACAACCTAAGTGTTATTCACAAGAAGAAATACTTTGACTCTGAACTTGAGCTTATGACATACATTAATGAAAACTGGGATAGATTGCACCCTGGAGAGGTAGGTGTTCTCAAAGCTCCTTGATGTCTTTGCTTTGTTTTATTTTTGTGAATAAAAGGCACGTGAACACGTCTTTGTTTTTCACAAAATAAATAAATTTATGTATAAATTTGTAAGCACATGGCAACTAAACTTTATATATATTTTTTATTTTGTGAGAGAAATCACTTTGGTAAGTCTGTCAGAACTATTACTGTCTTATGTTCTTTGCCTTGGGAAACTTACACCTGGTGGAAATAAATTACTTAATTCTTTCATTCTAAAGTTAGAGTGTTTGTAGTTAAAGATAGAACTATTAGAAAAAATCTTTTTATTAGGTATATTATGTATAATTTCTCTTCATTTTTCAGTTTTCTATAGAAAATCTTTTTGGTTTTTCAAGACATGGTTTCTCCCCATAGTCCTGACTGTCCTGGAACTCACTCTGTAGACCAGGCTGGCCTCTGCCTCCCAAGTGCTGGGATTAAAGGTGTGCACCCCCACACGTGGCTTCTATAGAGAATCTTAGAGATATAGCCAATATTATTCTTTTTCTCTTACATGTCTTACCTATCATAAACATCTCTGTAGGAATGTTTGGAGCAGTCAGTGTGAGAATAGTTAGTTACAGAGTGACTTCTTCAAATGTCTCCTTTGCAAAGTGTTGTCTACTTGTGCTGGGTTTTCAGAGACATTTGGAAAAAGAATGTGGAAGTGGGCGTGGTGTAGCACACCTGTAGCCAGAGCAGTGCTTTAAGTTGAGCCAGCCTGTGCTTCTCAAGAAATAAGGTAACAAACAATGTGTGTTCATTAAAATATTTTGGAACTGTAAAATAACACAGAATGGAAATTAAGTTTACTGGTTGCCGTTTTACCAAGCAAGGTGCTCGCCATGAGAACCTGGTGACCTGAGTCTGACCTCTGCAACCTACATAATGTGGAAGGAGAGGACTGAGGACACAGACCTACTTATAACTTCTACATGCACATCATATACACATATGTACACAGTAATGTGGATTATTAGCAGGTTAAAAAATTTTATAATATATGGGATTGTATACATTGTAGTTATTCATGTAATCTTGTATAATTGTATCAGCTGATTAAAAGTTTAGGAAGAACCGGGCGGTGGTGGCGCACGCCTTTAATCCCAGCACTTGGGAGGCAGAGGCAGGCGGATCTTTGTGAGTTCGAGGCCAGCCTGGTCTACAAAGCGAGTCCAGGACAGCCAGAGATATTCAGAGAAACCCTGTCTCGAAAAACCAAAAAAAAAAAAAAAAAAGTTTAGGAAGAATTTCTATGTGTGTAACTTTGGTGCTAGATATCATATTAAATAAGGTACCAAAGATGTGGTGGGGCACAGTTTTGCGGAGCATCAGGGATAGCATAATACACACATCCTTAGTACACCAGCTGTATAAAATCAGACCTAGAGCATCGCTTTTGTTCTTTTGAGATAGGTAGTCTTAGCTGTTCTAGAACTCAATTCTGTAGGCCAAGGTGGCCTCAGACCCAGAGTCCCTCCTGCCTTTGCCTCCTGAGTGCTGGGTTTAAAGATATATGCCATCATGTCCATTTTTAGACTTCTTATGTCAGAAGATCATGATGGCTTTTCACGTTTTTATTTATTTCTTTGGGATTCAGCCTCACTGTATAGCCCTATCGTGCCTGAAACTTTCTGTGTAGACCAGCTTGGCCTGAAACTTAGTGATCCTCCTGCCTTGCCGTACGTAACCTTCCATATGCTAACTTACAGGTGGATAGGCCCCTGCTTAGTAAGGGACAAACTATGTTTTCTTACGTGGTTTTTGTCCATCTTTGTGACTTTCTTATGTAGTGAGTACACTCTAAAGTATCCCTATGTTTTGAAATATTTTCTTTAAGATAGTAAAAACACATTTAATGTAACTTAAATTTGAGAGCACAGGCGGATCACTGTGAGTTCGAGGCCAGCCTGGTCTACAAAGCAAGCCCAGAACAGCCAGGGCTGTTACACAGACAAACCCTGTCTCAAAAAACCAAAAAAAAAAAAAAAAAAGCTCAATTTCTGTTAATTGCAGTTATAAAACCTTAAACCACCAAGATTGACAGCAGGTTATATACATAGTGCTGCTCTACTTTTGAGTAGAAAGGTTGACCCAATAGATACTGTGGGAGAAAGATGGCTGAAAACATAGAATGTAATAGAATTTTTGTACTCTCTCTCTCTTTCTCTCTCTCTCTCTATATATATAGATAGATAGATAGATAGATAGATATTTTTTTTTCCGAGATAGGGTTTCTCTGTGTAGCTCTGGCTGTCCTGGATTCACTTTGTAGACCAGACTGACCTTGAGCTCACAGAGATAAGTTTGAATATCATCAATACTTAGGACCTTGTATGTTGTTATGTATTAATATTGGATAGGTGTCAAAAACTCTTATTAAAGGGTATATTTTATTTAAAGTTATATTTTAAATAATTGCATTTACGTTTGTATAAGAATACTATACAGCCGGGCGGTGGTGGCGCACGCCTTTAATCCCAGCACTTGGGAGGTAGAGGCAGGCGGATCTTTGTGAGTTCGAGGCCAGCCTGGTCTACAAAGCGAGTACAGGACAGCCAGAGATATTCAGAGAAACCCTGTCTCGAAAAACCAAAAAAAAAAGAATACTATACAATATATGTATTATAAACCCAAATATAATTGTATGTTATATAAAATGTAATATAAACCCAAAGCCAAGTGTGTTGGTGATCTGGGCATGTGAACATATGCCTGTAATCTAAGCATTCAGGCTGATGCAGGAGGATCATAATTTCACAAGGTCATCCTGGGCTCACGTGTATATATAGCAATACTTTATCTCAAAAACAAGCCCCAGCTGGGTGTTGGTAGCACATGTCTTTAATCTGAGAACTCAGGAGGGAGGCAGAGGCAGGTGGATTTCTCTTGAGTTCAAGGCCAGCCTGGTCTACAGAGTTCCTGGATAGCCAGGGCTACACAGGGCAACCCTGTCTCGAAAAACAAAACGCCCAAACAATAAAAATGTAGTTGTATGTTGGTGATACACTTGCTTAATCCTTACAATCAAATGGAATACCTAGCATATAACATAATTCTGATAGACTGTCCAGTTTATATCACCATAGTTGCACTTAGTTTGTGAAACACAGAGTAAATGCCTTTCACCATCTTAAGTTAAAAGATGTGGTCCTGTACAAAATAGAGTGTTTTGCAGAAACTTACAGAAAAAATTTGACAGGATACTGTGAGAATAAGTACTGAAATTTACTTTAATTTCCTTCCCTCCCTCCCTCCCTCCCTCCCTCCCTCCCTCCCTCCCTCCTTTCTTCCTTCTTTTTTCTTTCTTTTAAAACAGGGTTTCTCGGTGTAGCCCTGGCTGTCCTGGAATTCACTCTATACACCAAGTGCTGGGATTAAAGGCTCTACCACCATGCCCATACTGTGATTTTCAAAAAGTAAAATGAAATAGGAACTCAGTTTTGTTGTTGATTCTCAGCAAAATAGGAAGTTGATATTTCAGATAAGTTAATTCTGAAGTTTTATTAAGCAATTAAAAAAAACCTTATGGGGAGCTGCGCCTGGTGGCGCAGGTCTTTAAGCCCAGCACTTGGGAGGCAGAGGCAGGGGGATTTCTGAGTTCGAGGCCAGCCTGGTCTATAGAGTGAGTCTAGGACATCCAGGGCCATTACACAAAGAGACCCTATCTCCAAAAACAAAAACAAAACAAAACAAAAAAACCTTATGGGAATAAATGTTGTAAATATTGTGTTTTCAGATATGCAACACTGCTTTATGAAACACTATAGACATGGTGTAGACAAATTATAAATTGAGTTCAAATAAAGTACTAAAATGCAAACTAATAAAAGTAAAAGTTAATTATAGGGGCCACAGATGTAGCTTAGCTGTTAGAGTTTTTGCCTAGTGTGCATGAGGCCCTGGGCTAGTCCCCAGCACCAGATAAAGCCAGGCACATTTCTGTCACCTAGTTCTTAGGAGATGGCACTGAAAGAAAGTTGAGTGTCATTTTTAGCTACCCAGCAGGTTCAAGGTTAGCCTGGGGAAACATGGGCCTCCAGCTTTAAAGAGGACCAACAGTGTAGCTCAGTGATAAAGCACTTGCCTCTGTGTATGATGAGGCTCTTTTGTGATCTTTAGTATGGAGAGCGGGTTAGGGTGAGGGTGGGCAGAGTATTTATAAAGATCTGCTTTTAGCCGGGCGGTGGTGGCGCACGCCTTTAATCCCAGCACTTGGGAGGCAGAGGCAGGCGGATCTTTGCGAGTTCGAGGCCAGCCTGGTCTACAAAGTGAGTCCAGGACAGTCAGGGCTACACAGAGAAACCCTGTCTCGAAAAAAAAAAAAAAAAAAAACCAAAAGAAAAAAAAGATCTGCTTTTAAATGTTTGCTTTTTGTTTTCCAGACAGGGTCTTACTTTGTATCTCTGGCTGTTCTGGAACTCACTATGTAGACTAGGCTGGCCTCAAACTCATAAAGTGCTGGGATTAAAAGTGTATGCCACTACACCCAGCTTTTTTAAATTTAAGCACAATAATACAGATATGTAATAGGGATTTTTTTATTTGATTATAGCCCATCTGTTTTCAGATTTGGATAAGAGGGGAAACAGGAAGAAGATGGAATCTGTCAGTTTATGTGAAGTAATCACATAATGTGACTATTAGAAACTTGAACCTGATCTCAGACTTATATATGAAAGTTACTTTCAGATATTTGTAGAGTTAGCTTGTGAAATGGAGCTGAAGACTTTAAGAGAGATTTTGCCCAACTAAAATGAAATGGTGTTCACTAAGTGATTTAGCTCTTATCACTAGTAACATTAAGCTAAGAGTGGATAACCGTGTCTCTTGTAAAAAGGATTGTGGTCTTAATGAAAGGTTGAATTATATCTAAGACTTTTTTTCTTGCAAACTTTGAAGTCTGTTTGTTCTTCCTTAAATAGAAATTCTGTGTCTGGGAGTGTACTTTATAGAGGGTTGAGCATGTGCTGTTTTTTTGTTATTTTGAGACAAGGTCTCTCTATTTTTGCCTGTCTTTGATCTTAGTATGTAGACCTCACTGGCCTTGAACTCAGAGATTCATCTGCCTCTGCCTCCCAAGTGCTGTGATTAAAGATATGTACCACTAAGCCTTGTAAGCACTGCTTTTGATGTATGAGGCCCTATGTTCAGTCCTCAAAACTGCCCCCAAACTCTGTAATGGATATCTCAGATTAGGAGATCAGTCCAACAGTGATGAGCTTGCAGCTGACCTTGTACAGCCAACACTGGCACCAAAAATGTTAAAAGAACAACCACTTGTGGTCAGATTTTGGTGTTCTTTTTAACCAGGAGAATCTGAGCAGTTCACTTTACCTTTGTGAGGCCTGGGCTGTGAGGTGCTAGGCTATTAGGATGCCAACACAAAATTTGTCTTCAAATATACTTGGTTTATTCACCCAACCTATGGGCAACAGTCAAGCAGGCAGAAAATGCTCTGTGGCTTCCACTGGGGAAATTTGTCCAGTGAAGAAGCTTTGTAGGCTTGAACCACGTCAACCGTGAAGTCTTTCAGCTGTGGCAGACCGGAAGAGGAGGGCACTAGCACTAGTGGAGGTCCAGGTGGTTCTTGAGAGCATCATCCAGCATCTAATACTGACAGGTGGCATGTGTGAGCTGGACAATAGTGCCGGGAATTCAGTGGTCACAGCAATCGGCCACACAGGGCAGACATAAGGTCCTCTTGCTAAAGAATATCAGTGTGGAGGCCTGAGAGGCCACATCCCAGGAGCTCTGCAATGCAGTTCTAGGGGCTCACAGCTTGGGGTTGGCTCTCTAACATACCAATGCCACTTTAAGGTTCACTTGTTAGCATATCAAGACATGTCTTGAGTTTGGAGCCTTTCTGAGTTGTATTGTGACTGTTTTTTTTGTCAGTTTAGGGGTCTGGTGACAGGCTCCTCCTGTCTTACAGGCATTACACAAAATGGTTTCACTTAAGTTCCTAACTACTTTTATATTATCTGTAAAAGAGTTGAAATAATGTCTTGTGAGTGTCTTCTAGCTCCAACTTTCTTTTTGTAGATACAGTTTTTTCTCTTACTTGATGTGACCTTGGGCTTGGGGACTTCCACTGGTAAAGAACATGTCACTGTAAACTTAAAAGCCAACTATGGTATTTTAATCTTTGTGGCTTTAATTTACACACATACACACGCACACACCCCACTTTATCAGTGGAGCCAACCTTTAAATTTTTGTTTATTCTAGGTTTTTTTTCAAGACAGTTTCTCTGTGTAACCCTGGCAGTCCTGGAACTCAGTCTGTAGACCAAACTGGTCACCACTGCCAAGGGAATATATAGATTTTTAAAAGTGGTTTGTGGGTGGGCCGTGGTAGTACATACTTTGAATCCCAGCTCTTTGGAGGCAGAGGCAGGTGGAGCTGTATGAGTTTGAGGCCATACGTATAGAATGAGTCCAGGACAGCCAGAGCTATACAGAGAAACCCTGTCTTGAAAACAAAACAAAAGTGGTTTATGAAGTTGAAAAAGTGCTGAGCTATTTGGGCCCAACTGAAGTGTACAAT
Organism: Lophiomys imhausi; assembly: GCA_907164525.1. Taxonomy (NCBI): domain Eukaryota; kingdom Metazoa; phylum Chordata; class Mammalia; order Rodentia; family Muridae; genus Lophiomys; species Lophiomys imhausi. Next base: position 408,336 of record CAJQZJ010000664.1, on the reverse strand, counting down.
TGTGAGAATAACCCTTCCAGTTTTCGCAGTAATTTGATTGTTGTTATTGTTGTAGTGATTTTATGTAATATTAGAGGTATTATTTCCCTATGTCATAGAGGTATACAAAAATTGAATATAACTACTAATATGTCAGTTTTTATGTGTGCAGTTGTCTCACAGATACATTTATTTCATATAATGAACTAACAAAACTAGTGTAATATTTAAGCTTTTCTCTCATGGCTTTGAAAGTAAGTCTTGAGGTTAAGTGGCGCTAGGTAGGTCATAGAGTAACTCAGTGAGGACCCAGAATAGACTTGGCCTTCTGAAGTAAACTGAAACCAGTACACTTTTCTTTGCATCCTATAACTCTATCCAGCACCTGTATAGTATTATGAATGAAATGATAGTACATTTAATTGTTTCTTGATACTTCACAGCTGGCAGACACACCCAAATCTGAGAGATATGAGCACGTTCTGGAGGCATTAAATGATTACAAGACCATGTAAGTGGATTTATTTTACACATCCCTATGGGAGATAGTGTAAGGAAAAGGGCATTAAGAATTATGGGATGGTGTGTGGAAGAAGCACATGCCATTGTACGTGTTTTAATGGCCTGTTCTTCTTTGGTCAGAGCGAGCCAGGGTTTCTAGAAGGCTGGAGAAGAGGAATACTTCTGAGAATGGGTGGGTGGGAGGCTGTCAGTGTTGTGATGGGGGGTGGGTTTAGTCTGTTCTCGGAAAAGTTACTCAGTAACAGCCAGCTCTGTAGTGCAAGACAGTGGACATGACCTGATGTCTTGTCAGGTGATGGGTGGGTGCGTGCAAGGATGGAGGGTCTCTTGTGGTTTAGGATTAGTTATTGCCATTAGTCAGTTTCTGAGGGTACTAAGTAGTATTGATCTGAGTGGTCTTAGATAATTTTCCTATAAAATTTTATATTCTTATAAACCAGCATGTCTGCATTTCTTGAAAATATTTTCTAAATGACAAGTTTTTAAAAATGCATGTATACAACTCTCAGAGTTACATTGTATTATAAAATTTTTGTTTTTGACAAATTGCTGTTTTGAACTTGACAGTATTTTCTTACTATGTAATGTTTTAATTTCTCGTAACTAGAACTTTAAATTAGCTTGAAAAAAGGATAAGGTAATTGAGTAATTGTACTGATAAAAATATTGTTTGATTAAAAATTTCTTAATTCCACCTTAAAGTGTCAGAAATACATGTTACTGTTAATGGTAATAATGAGAGCTACGGATTCTTGAAGGTTCATCAAAGTGGAGGAAAATTTTCAGCAACTGACTGGTAGAGGTTTTGTAGGCAGGAAGGCTGTAGTAGAGGTAAGGTATGTGGAGATGTTCAGGTACAAATATCCTAAAGACTAAAGGTAGGTCATGGTAGGGGTTGTGTTTCCCAGAGGCCTAAGTCTATCCTAACACTTTCTGGGTCTAAATTGCTTTCAAGTGTGTCTGACCTTATATATATTCATTTAATTTTCTTGGTTAGAGATGGCCTCTTTTGAAAAAGTTATCCCTGGTCAGATTTTTTTGTACTATAAAAATACACTGAAATAGAGTTTATTGGGACTAAATAGGCCTTGTTTTATGAGATTATGTATTAGTTTAGAGACAAGGTATTATTGACGTATGCTTAGTCTGGCCTAACTGTCCTGCGTTTAGAGACAGAAGTGGTTGGTCATACTGTAATGTCAAGCACTTGGGAGGTTGAGGCAAGAGAATCATGAATTCAAGGCTAGTTTACCTTCATAATGAGACCTGTCTCATAACAGTAATAACCACAAAAACCTGAATTCAAATAATCCTCCCAGCTTGGCTTCCTATGTACGGGGGGGGGGGGGGCTTTAAGTGTCTATTATCACACCTAATCTAGAATCAGTATTTTTTTTTTCATTTTATTTTATTTTATTTTTTTTTGGTTTTTTTCGAGACAGGGTTTCTCTGTGTATCCTTGGCTGTCCTGGACTCACTTTGTAGACCAGGCTGGCCTCGAACTCACAAAGATCCGCCTGCCTCTGCCTCCCAAGTTCTGGGATTAAAGGCGTGCGCCACCACCGCCCGGCTTAGAATCAGTATTTTGAAGAAGGAGAACAGGGGACTTTTCTCTATTCCTGTCCTATCCTTTCCACCCATGATAGACTGTAGCCTTTAGATAAGAATCTGCAGCCTGCTCTCAGGTAGATAAGAATCAAGGAAAATAAAGGAAAAGACACTTTTGTGTTATCTGGTAACTTTCCATAAGGGCCTATATCTGAAGGTTGAAAATTAGAGTCTTCCATGTGTATGTGCAGTTTTTAAAATTTTAGTTAATTTCTTTTAAAAATTTAGGTTTATGTCTGGGAAAGAAATAAAGAAGAAGAAGCATTTGTTTGGGTTGCGAATTCGTGTTCCTCCTGTGCCACCAAATGTGGCTTTCAAAGCAGAGAAAGAACCTGAAGGAACATCCCATGAATTTAAAATTAAAGGCAGAAAGGCATCCAAACCTATATCTGATTCAAGGTAAAAGTTGATCTGTGGTGTAGTTTTTCTCTTTAGCTTATTTGTAACTAAGTATGTGTGTTATGTGGTCTCTTTAGAATATATGAAAATACAAGCGGTGCAGTGAGTGACATGGGTTGGTTCCCCACCTCTGTCCCGGCTGTCGTTTCCTTTTAAACAAGTTAAACGATGATGCTACATGCTTGTTTACTTACTTCAGACCTCTGGCCTTTAAGGAATACTCAGCTGATTTAAGGAAGTAACATAGAATATTTACAGTTTCATTTGTTTGTTGATTTACTTTTTTCACTCATTTAGCACTTTCAGATGACTTTCTAAGTGCTGAGGATATAATGACAAGCAGATTGTTTCCTTGTCCTTGATGGGATTTAGAGTTAATATACTGTTTTAAACCCACTGAGTCAGTAGAGATAGGGACATTACACTTTAAGGGGGAGGCTTAAGGGCTATGTAATATAATATTTGGATTTAATTGAGAGTAATCTAACAGTATTCTATGAAAATACTGCAAGGTGCAGAAGTTCGGGTGTGGAGGCCATGAAGCATAGTCAGAAAATTCACCGAAGGCTAGTTTGGTATGAATGGGAACTCCAAGTAGGGATGGATGGCACAGCAACTTGTAGATGGGGTTAGCCTGCTCTCTCCAAACAGTGGTGGACATTTAAATGATGTAAACAGTTTTAATTACCTTAGAAAATTGTTTGGAAGTACAGAGGTAAGAGTATTAATTTTGTCTGGAGGGTGTGCTTGTGCAATAGTGGGTGGCAATAGTCAAATGGGGTGAGCACGTCTGACATCTCTTTGGTGTGTGGTTGGTTGGTTTGTTTGAGTCAGGGTTTCTCTGTGTAACAGCCTGGCTGTCCTGGACTCACTCTGTAGACCAGGCTGGCCTTGACCTCACAGAGACCTGCCTGCCTCTGCCTCCTGAGCGCCGGAGTTAAAGATGTGCACCACCACACCTGGCCATTACAGGCAGCTGCAAACTGCCATGTGGGTGCTGGGATTTGAACCTGGGTCCTTTGTAAGAGCAGCCATTGCTCTTAACCGCTGAGCCATCTCTCCAGCCCTTTGACATCTCTTTTGGGTTCAGAATTGATCAAATTTGCTACCAAGTTAAATTTGAGAGAAAAGGGGGAAGGATAAGTTAACAGATTCCAGATTCTAGCTTCAGCAACTCATAGATGCTGCTTCTTTTTTTTTTTTTGGTTTTTCGAGACAGGGTTTCTCTGTTTAACAGCTCTGGCTGTCCTGGAATCGCTTTGTAGACCAGGCTGGCCTCGAACTCGCAAAGATCCGCCTGCCTCTGCCTCCCAAGTGCTGGGATTAAAGGCGTGCGCCACCACCGCCCGGCTTAGATGCTGCTTCTTAAGAAGATAAGGAAGAACGTGATGGTGAGGTGATTGGAGTATTTCCTTTTTCTCTTCATTGAGTTGAGATTTTTAAGACACATATCTAAATGGTGATATGTAGGTCAGGACAGATGATATACACTTAAAACCAAATTTATAAAGTCAGGAACAAATAGAGAAGAGAATGGGCTTAAGATGGTGTCTAGATTTTTCTAAGTACAATTAGAAATTTGGAAATTTATAAAATTTGAAGGTATAAAACAAAGGAGACTAAGACAGAAATGGCCAGCATGGTAGAAGGAAAAGAGGAGTATTTGGTGTCATGAAAACCAAAAGAAGGGAATTGTTTCAAGAAAGATGGATAAAGTAAATGATACTGGATACTCGTAAAACAGAAGAGGATACTGTAACATTTCATCAGTGACCTTGACAGAAGCAGTTTATTTAGAGTAATAAAGACCGGAATGAGCTGAAGTATGACTGAGTCTGCACTTCCTGGCTTATGTATTAAACACTATGCTTCTCCTGCATATCAAGGACACTAACACAAAAATTCAGAACAATGAAGGGAACAGGGCATAGAAGTATGAGAGGGAACCTTTTGAGAATTCTGGATTAGGCAGAGACGAGTAGAGAGCAAAGTCTTTGAAGCAGAGAAGTTTTGTTGTAAAGTGAAGCAGACGGGGGGGCTTGGCAGCTGATGGTGGGAATGATGGTAAAACATGGCAGCTATTTTAGTAGTTAGGAATAATTGGAGTCTGTGTGTGTGCCAAGAGTGACCCATTGGACAAGCAAAGATGAGCTCCGGAGATAGTGAGTCTAAACTCTTTAAGAAAGCAAAGGGAAGGTTCTGTTTTCAGTCTGAGAGTAGCTTTGGATGACAGTGGAAACACCTTTTTAATAAAATGCTTGAAAAACAAAATACATAATAATAAAAGTAATAAACCAAAATAAATATGACTATAGAAGTTAGAGGCTAGCTGGGTGTGGTGGCGCACACCTTTAATCCCAGCACTTGGGAGGCGGAGACAGGCGTATCTCTGTGAGTTCAAGGCCATCCTGGTCTACAAAGTGAGTCCAGGACAGCCAGAGATACACAGAGAAACCCTGTCTCAAAAAAATCAAAAGAAAACAAAAAAAGACACATTCTAGCTATTGTCTGGGAATTTATTTTCTCAAGAAGTGTGAGTAGTAAGGTTTCTTGAAAGGGCTGTTTGTGGAGGGAGATTTAAAGAGAGTACAAGGAGAATGGTTGTTGTAGAGAGTAGGAAAATGCATTTAGAAAACATTGACGGTACCGTGTACACCTTTGAAGATTTTAATAGATTCCATACTACTGTAAGGTTTTGCTGAAAAAGGAAAAATGTTTATTCCTGCCATTTTCTCATTTGAACTAATCTTTACTGTCATTTGCCATTATAAATTAGAAAAAAGGGCTGGAGAGATGGCTCAGCCGTTAAAGGCTAGGCTCACAACCAAAAACAAATTAGAAAAAAAAAAAAGAGTTGCACAAACCGCATTGCTTTGATGATATTAGTAGGATACTTTGTGGCAGCTCAGGTTGCCCCACACTCCCAGAAGGGTTCAGGTTCCTTCAGAGCATCCTGCCTTTCTTCTGCATCCTGTGTAGACTTGGGTCCTTTGGAGGCTGATTGTCTTAGTACTTGTAGTTCAGTGGGTCCTTTACATGTCAGGTTACTTTGTAAAAAGTATATCCTATCCATCCTTGTCCTTAAGATTTTTGACGTCTAGGTCTTCCTCTTCCTCCCTCCCGTTGTATTCTTCCACTTGGGGTTTTTCTTCTTTCCGTCTACTGTAGCAGTGCTTGTTTTATTTTTCTTTCATTGTAATTTGCTTAGAACATCCTCACAGCACTTTATTTTCTTATCTTGCTTGTATTTATTTGTGGATATCTAACTATGCTGTGAGCCCTTCAGTGCAGCAAGCATCTTTGTGCCCCTTTTATGTCCCTTCTGTAGTAGCTGTTCATGGAGTGAATCTGTATTCTGCATGTTCTTGTTTGTTCTTTTGTTCCTTTCCTTTAGAGATACTCTTGACTTTAGAATTTGTCATTGTCTGGTATTGCTTGGTATGTAGCTTTATGTTTTAAGAATGATTTTCTGGTTGGCAGTTTGAGCAGCTGTGGCTCTGTCCGAGTGTGGAAGATCCCTTACTTATTTCTCCTAATGTTCTACCTCGGGCTTGAGCCTCTTTCTCACTGAATCACTCAAGAGTTCTCTACATATATGTGTGATACTATATACAAGACTGATGATGGATACTAAATTTTATTATAGGTATTTTCTCAAGGTTAACTAATTTTGTAGTCACTTTTAGTGGTAAAGTTTTGAAACCTTCCTCTCCCAAGTAGTAGGGATAAGCATATATTAGATTTATAGTAAAGAGAGCACCTTTTTCCTTAAAACTTTCAAAAACGGAATTAAAATTACTTAATTAGTTATGTAAAGCCATTGTCATTTTTGCTTTGTGCAGAAATTAAATACAATCTTTGTTTCAGGGAAGTAAGCAATGGGATAGAAAAAAAAAGGAAAGAAAAAATCTGTAGGTCGTCCTCCTGGCCCATATACAAGAAAAATGATTCAAAAGACTGCTGAGCTACCTTTGGTAAGAGGATTTATTTGCATATGTTCTCAGTAAATATGTAATTATTAAGAAGTGAATGTTTTATTCCAGTAACAGTAGAACTGTCCTTTAAGTATCTTCTTTTTTGTTTCTTTCTTTTGAAATATTTTTTTGTAATTTTCCAGGATAAGGACTCAGTTTCAGAGAATCCTACGTTGGATTTACCTTGTTCTATAGGGTAAATAGTTAATTTTTTTTCTTTCCTAGGAAATTTCTATGTGAGGGAATTAATATTTCTATTGTTATGTAATATAGTTGTTATACCATTTAAATTCTTTTGTCTCAGGAGAACTGAGGGAATTGCACATTCATCCAATACCTCAGATGTGGACCTCACAGGTGCTTCCAGTGCAAAAGAAACTACCTCGTCCAGCATTTCCAGGCATTATGGGTAGGTATTTTTGTTTTTCTAGGCAGGGTTTCTCTCCTAGAACTTGTTCTGAAGACCAGGTTATTCTCAAACTCAGAAACCTGCCTGCCTCCGCCTTGAGTGCTGGGATTAAAGGTATGCACCACCACGGCCAGCTTGTTTTTGTTTTTAATTTTAATTTAAATATTTTAGCTTGGTGAGCCACTGAGTTTTTTGGGGGGAGGGGTTCCTTAAAGGCCTATAGGTGTCACTGTGAAGCAGATGACAGTTCATAGAAGCTGCATCCTTGGAGGTCTGGATAACTTGTAGACACTGCCAAAGAGTATCTCCCCAGTGACTTTTGTCTGTTTTCATAACAGCAGGGAGGAGGTTCATGATGAATCTTGTAACTGCGTGCTTTCTGAGCCTAATTGTTAGTTTCCTAAAGCTTACTAACTTTTTAAAAAAACTTACTTATTCCTTCATAATAAAAAAAAAATACACATAATCCTCTCACTCTCTTTTTGTCTCCTTCCTCCCCCTTTGTAACCCTACTTTTCAACAAGTTCCTCTCCTACATTTTATTTATTTAGGCCCATTGCACTTAATTAGGATTATTTGCATGAGTGTGGGTAGGCAATTCATTGTCTTGAGCAAAGGCAATATGTTCTTTTTTAAATTTTATTTTTGTATCTGTTTTCTTTTTTGAGACAGGGTTTCTCTGTGTAACAGTACGGGCTGTCCTGGAACTGGCTTTATAGAGCAGGCTGGCCTCAAGCTCACAGGGATCCTATCTCTGCCCACAAGTGCTGGGATTAGAGGTGCACATGCTCTGCCACTCCCCCTCCTCCCCAGAGGGCATTCCGCTCCTATTCTTTTTGTTTGTTTGTTTTTACAGGGTTTCTCTGTATAACAGCTCTGGCTGTCCTGGACTTGCTTTGTAGACCAGGCTGGCCTCGAACTCACAGATAATCCGCCTGCCTCTGCCTCCCAAATGCTGGGATTAAAGGCGTGCGCCACCACCACTCGGTGTCCGCTCTTATTCTTTACTAATTTCCTTTCAGAGTTTTTTTCTTGGTATAGTGATGACTGAATAACTTAGCAGTTGATACTGATATATGTGAGCCATGAGGTTTTTTAGAAGCAGCCCAAACATATTGTCTGTGTTGTTAATTATCTGAATACTTCTGCTTTTAGCATTAAAACATTGCATATTTCATTAAAGGTTTTTCCTTGGCATTGGATAGATTAGTGTTTTTTATATAACATTAGAAATACTGAATCAGTGGTTAAAAGAACTTGGTTTTTTTTTTGTTTTTGTTTGGTTTTTTTTTTTTTTTTTTTTTTGGTTTTTCGAGACAGGGTTTCTCTGTTTAACAGCTCTGGCTGTCCTGGACTCGCTTTGTAGACCAGGCTGGCCTCGAACTCGCAAAGATCCGCCTGCCTCTGCCTCCCAAGTGCTGGGATTAAAGGCGTGCGCCACCACCGCCCGGCTCTGTTTTGGTTTTTTTGAGGCAGCTTTTCCCCGCGTAACCACCCTGGCTCTCCTGGAATTCTGATTGTAGATCAGGCTTGCCTCAAACTCACAGAGATCTGCCTGTTTCTGCCTGTGGAATACTGTGATTAAAGGCGTGTTCCTCCACATCTGATCCAATAATTTATGTATTTGTTTTTAAATGTAGGAGTGCTCTGTCTCCATGTATACCTACATGCCAGAAGAGGGCATCAGATCCCTTTATAGATAGATGGTCATGAGCCACCATGAAGTTGGTGGGAATTGAACTCAGGACCTGTGAATTCAGTGCTTTTAACCCTCAGCCATCTCTCCAGCCCAAGCTTACTATTCTTCCTAAGGACCCCAGTTGCTTCCTAGCACTCACATTTAGTCAGCCCTCATCCCTCTGTAATTCTAGTTTCAGCAGCTTTGGTGCCGCCTTCTGGCCTTGCTGGGTACCTGCACATATGTGGCATACATAACACACATACATATACATAAATAAAAATAAGTCTTAAAACTTTTTTTTTTTTTTTTTGCCTTGCATTAGGTCCTAGGTTCAATCCCTAGTAATGAACCAAAAGAAAAAGAAAAAAGATAAAGTTGATGCTCTCATTTCATCTTGTTGGTTTTGGGGTGGAGTTTGGTGGCAGGTACCTTTATTCACTGAGCCATCTTGATGGCTCCTACTCTACTTTGCTACCCAGGCTGGCTTATAACACATGGAAGTCCTCTACCTCAGTCTACTGAATAGCAGGGTTACAAATGTGTACTGCTCCATGTCAGCTCTCAGCTTCGTTAAGAAATACATGGCCTACCTAAATATGTATAGTAAGGTGTATACATTCTGTTAAAGCCGCCTCCCTCCTGCCTTTTTCTGTGTATCCCTGGCTGTCCTGAAACTCACTCTGTAGACCCGCCAGGCCTGGAACTCACAAGAGATCCACCTACCTCTGCCTCCGGAGTGCTGCGATTAAAGGCATTTTCCACCATGCCCAATTACTTTTAGTTGTTTGAGACAGATCCTCCATGTAGCTCTAGCTAGCCTGGAACTCACTATACTGAGTAGGCTGGCCTCACAGAGATCTACCTGCCTCTCCCTCCGCCTCCAGAGTTTGAAAACTAAAGACATGTGCCACCAAGCCTGGCCTTTGTTAAGAACTTTGATGTTTGTACTATACAAGTATGCCTTGCTTTAAGATTGTTTTTATATTTTAAACATCTGAATCAAGCACACAAGCCTTTTGCCAGGGCAAAGATTTTAATTTCAGGATTAGAAAAATGAATTAGGGGCTGGAGAGATGACGTAGATGTTAAGGGCACCGGCTGCTCTTCCAAAGGACCCATGTTCAAATTCCAGCACCCACATCGCAGTTCACAGCTGTCTGTAATTTCAGTTCCAGGGGATCTGATACTCTCACACAGACAGACATGGAGGCAGAACACCAATGTAAATAATATAATTAAAAATTAAAAAAATATATTAGTAGCAAGCCCTTACTCCTTTGCTTAAATTTTTTGATACAGTTCTTCAAAAAGAAATATTTCTTAGACCAGGTCATGTCCGGCATGAAAAATTTATAGCCTATTTGGGATCATATCTACTAGTTTTGAATTTTTCATATTTTTTAAATTGTTTAGCTTTCAGAAGCTGCTACCCTAGTAATGTAAAAATTTAACTTATTGCTAATATGCAAAGTCGTTTACTTATGGATTTTTTTTTTTTCACCTGGTTTTTCAAGATGGATTTTCTATGTGTAACCCTGTCTGTCCTAGAACTCACTCTAGACCAGGGCTGGCCTCAAACTCACAGATCCACCTGCCTTTCCCTCGTGTCTCTGGAGTGTTGAGATTAAAGGCATGTGACCCTATGCCTCGATGGTTTTTTTTCTAGTAGTTCTAGTTATTGCACTAAGGGCCTTACACATGCCAGGCCAGATCTTTATTATGGTGCTGCATTGCCAGCTTTGCTCTGTGTGAAATTTAATAGTCCATAGTTAAGGAAGAGAAACTTTACAAAGGTCAACCCCAAAAGTGATGTGTCTGTGTGAATGAAGGCAGTGAGTGGTGCAGTGCCAGTCACTTACTGTGGTAATTTGGTTGAATTTTATCCCGGCAAACACATACTTCCAGTAGCCGAGTGCTGGTAGTCAGTGGCCCCAGCATTAGGAGGAGATTGAGACTGTGCTGGCCTGTTCTCTACAACGGGAACCTGCTTGGAAAAAAATGCCCAAGTGAAAAAGTTCTTAGGAGACGTCTTCTTTTCCCCACCATAGATTATCTGACTCTAGAAAAAGAACTCGCACAGGAAGATCTTGGCCTGCTGCCATACCACATCTGCGGAGAAGAAGAGGTCGCCTTCCAAGAAGAGCACTCCAGACTCAGAACTCGGACGTTGTAAAAGATGACGAAGGCAAAGAAGATTATCAATTTGAAGAACTTAACACAGAAATCCTGAATAACTTAGCAGATCAGGAGTTACAACTCAATCACCTGAAAAACTCCATCACTAGTTATTTTGGTGCAGCAGGTAGAATAGCATGTGGCGAAAAATACCGAGTGTTGGCTCGTCGGGTGACGCTTGATGGGAAGGTGCAGTATCTCGTTGAGTGGGAAGGAGCGACTGCATCCTGACCTAGGACGGAGCGCAATGTGCACTGCACTCACTCCTGTTGGCACAGGTCACAGCCTGAAAGAATGTGGGTTCATTATCTTTCTTAAAAAACAAACAGAAAACACAAACACACACACACACACAAAAAAAAAAATCAAAAAAGATGATACTAGCCTTAACATGTACTTGTCAATGTTATGGATATTGTCATAAAAAGATATCTTTTAAAAATCAGAGGAGAGACTTAATTTTTTAAATCTTAATATTTGTAGAATGTTTCTAGGATAGGATATTAAATATGATTCAAACCCATGCATGGTGTTAGATACTTTTTCTAATTACTCCATTGAAGTCAATTTTTGTGATTAGTGGTTATCAGAGCAGACAGATCATGTAGATAGCACAAGTATTTGGAGAAACATTGTGTGTTTTGTTACCAAAATGTTGGAAAGATTTATTTCAATACCCTTTAGATTTCATAAAGTGCAGTGTATATAATGTCTACTGAAAGACTGTAAGATATTGAAATTTCTTTCAAGCAAAATGTAAAAAATATATTGAGGCTGTAAATTGCTCTGTGACTAGACTTCATTGTCGTCTTAATATATTCTTTGCATGTACATGTATATACACATGTGTGTATATACATGTGTGTGATTATGTGACCTATGCAATACAAATTATGGGAATGGGCAGCTTTGGAGTATATATCCCATAATTCTTATTTCAGGAATACTTGCAGTATTTACACAGCAGCATTTCTTCTCAGGCTTTTATTGGGTGCTGTTGCTTGCTATGTATGAAGAGAAATGTGTCAAACAAGTTTAGTGTGTACTGAAGAAGGGTGTGAACAACAGTGTTCATGGGCTTTCGGAATGCTATTCAGTCCTTGTAACTCAGCTGTTGAATTGTTGAATACCTAAAACAAATTGAAGTGACGTCTCCATTCTCTCCTATTAGAAGTGACATTTCCAAGTTACCGTGGCATATTATGATTGTAAATGTCTCAGTTTTAACAGTAAGTCTGTGGGAGCCTGGTGAAGACTCCTGAAATGTCTGTGGTGATTGTTAGTCATGTTTGAATAAGCGTAGTATGAACAAAGTATTTTATTGCACAGGGTTAACAAACAGTATGTTGCTAGCTGAGGCTAACTGCTGTTTTATTACAACATTACCTCTTGTTTTTATAAGATGTACCAAGATTTAAATTGATATCTTTATTTTACATGTTCAAAGTTTTTTTTATCACCAGTGGTAGAGTTGTCTTTTTTTTTGTTTTTGTTTTGTTTTGTTTGCTTTCTTTCTTAGCCAAAGAGTAAACAGAAGAATATTATCTTGGTGACTCTTCATTTTACTTTTAAAATGATTGGTGGATTTTAGACTAAAAATTGGGGAAATTCTGCCAAAATGAAAAATCTGTGACATGTATTGATGACAGAATGCTAGAACTGTGGGTAGTGCCTATTTATTCTATTGATATCTGACTGACTTTAAAGAAACATGCTTTGTTTATGCATCTTCAAAAGATGACTTTTCTTGTCACATTGTAGCCAAAAGAAGCAGAGAACTTGGTGGTCCTGCATGTGGTTCCTGGCTGACCAGGTATAATGAGCTTTACAAAGTGCAAATCACAAGCTGTCACTTCTGCTCACCTCACCAAAACTTGACTTCCCCTAGCTGTTAATTTAGAGTTGCCTTTCCTGCAGCTGCAGTATTTTGAGTAACACAGAGATTGTATTGATTTTTGAATGTTTCTTTATATCTAGGGGTAATGGAAAATGTAATTCCCGTGTAACCTTATTCACTCCAGCCGTATCGTATTTCATTTCCTCTAAAGTCTTTTCATTCTAACTGAACACCAGCAGTATTTTTAGTAACTCTTTAAGATACTCGGAAGACAATTTATCAAGCTGAATTGTCCTTAGACCTAATTTTATTGTGAATGTGTTTTCTTTTATCATGGAGGTTCACATGGCTCTGATGTTCAGTTTTGTGTTTTTTGAAATTGCTTTACTTAGAGTTAAAACAGACCAACATTAAATGTGTGTATTTTTTAAAGAGCTAATGAGTTTTTCTTCTGTATTTGCTTGAAAATACACACTGGTGCAGTAGTGAACTGCTTTCATTTAGGTAGGGAGGGAAGAATTTTCTAATTCTACTTTTATAGACTTGAGTTAATCTTTAAAGAAGTTCGCTTTCACCTCCTTTTGCTTCCATAACAATATTAATATTGTTTTCATGCTAAATGATCTCTTAAGTGACATTTAGCTAGCTTATATGCTTTATATTTAAAAGACAGTATGTGTCTGACTTACCCTCTTCCAAACATGAGAGAAATTCAGACTTCACAACTGTTTCTTCTACATACATGTTGATGCACATGTCAAAAGATTTCCTATTTTTGCTAAAATGTTTTGTCCCTAAACTACAGATTGAAAAGTTGTAAAAATAATATACCTTCCTTTCTTTTTCTTTTTAAGCATTTAAGAGAAAAACAAAAGAGCACACAAGCTGTAAATCTTGGCAGCTGCTTGAATAGCCAGACGTAGAAGAAGACAAACCATACCTTTTGAGTTAGGCTCCAGCACTTTCAGCAAGCAGCGGCAAGGCAGAAGCAGAATGTTTTAGAAAAAGCATCATGGAAATATGTCCAGGTTTTGGAAAAAGGTAGAAGAGAAGGAAAAGGCTCAGAAGAGCAGGTACACTTAAGAGAGACTTGGCAGCAACCCCAAAAAGAGACTGTAGTAGACCTTATTTTAATCTTGCTCATGTGCAACTTAGACGTTTTACGGTGACCTTGGCACTATGATGTACTAGTTCTTATCGGACTGAAAGTGTGAGTCATCAGAATAACTAAACTCTCAGTGCTTGTCTCAGACCCCAGAGCTCAGCAGCTTTCTCTGAAGTGCTGAGGTTACACATTTGTATGATGCCCACCCATTTTGTAAGTTCTAAATGTTAATATGATGGAAGTCAGATCTTCCCAGGAAGATGGTCAGTGAATTCGATTGTGAGAGTTGAGGCTTGTCCCATCGTCATTTTTTGTTGGCAGGTTAATGAATCCAAGTATTTGGTTTCTGTCATGGATATATTTATATTTATGTATGTCCGTGTTGGGGATAAAATTGTGTTTTGGGCTGCTTTGTGTTTTCTGTTAGGTACTATTAAATTTCAGTTGGACTATTAGTTATGACTTAAAGCAGAGTTTTTACTAGAGTTTGAAAGAAGTGGTTTTGTGCCCAAGGGAGATACTCATGTAACAGTTGCAGATAGTCATTTCCCCAGCCCTAAAATCCCTCTCTGTGCTAAAGTTTTCTTTCTTATATTTGAGTACAGAACTCCAGGAGTCCCATTCAGTTTCGGAAGGCATTTGATATGTCATAGCCTTTGATCAGGAAAATAGCTTGACAGTTAAATGTAAACTAAGTACTTTATCTGATTATGGGTGTTTTTCTGATTGGCGTTAGTTAGGAAGCCTAGATATCTAATACATTTTGACATGGGAGAAACTTGTAGAGTAACATAGAACAAATAGATGGGGTGCATGCAAATGTTTGTAATCCCAGCACTCGGGAGGCAGAGGCAGGTGAATCTTTGTGAGTTCAAGGCCTGGTCTACAGAGCAAGTCCGGAATAGCCAGGACTTCACAGTGAAACTCTGTCTGGGGGAAAAAAAGTTGAATATGCTCAGTGTGTTGGTGTATGTCTCTCACCATTTGAGAGGCTAAGGCAGGAAAATCAAGAGTTGGAGGTTACATGGTGGTTACATGGTTACAAGGTTGGAGGTTACATGGAGGTTACATGGTTGGAGGTTACCTTGGGCTACATGGTGACACTGTCCAAGTTATTTAATAATTAAAAATAAACATGAATAAGATTACAAATGAACAAGATCACTTCCCATTTGTACCTGGAAAGAATTCTTCATTAGCCAACTCCCTTTCTTGGCATTTTCTGTTTTTGAAGATGAATACAAAAATTGAATTTTTAGTAATTCCTTTTCTTCAAGGAATCACGTAAGAGATTGCCCATTGGATCTAAATAAGCAAATAAAACCTTCATAGGTGATGTATTTTATATTTTTGGATAAAACAAACATCCTGTCCAAAGTTCCTAGTAGTCTAGCCATGTGTCAGGATGCAGACCTGTGGTTTTAAACTAGCACTTGAGAAGCTGAGACGGAGAGTTTGGATCCTGCTTGTGATCCAGTAGTAAGGTTCTGTCTCAAAATTGCTAGTCTGTGTTGTTTCTTGTATTTATATTCAGTCATCCTTCTTCCCCCTACTGAATGACATGCATTCCTCTTGAAGCTGATTAGTATAACCGAACTTTTTAATTATTGTTTATTTACTAACAATATTCACCTATAACAAATACCAACAATTTCTTAACTATTAATCCTACAAATTCCTACAATCCCTTTAATTTAACCACTAATCCTATTGACAATTATTTTCCTAACCATTTAGAAGGATACAGTCTCTGGGGCAGGTCCTCAGTCGTCAGGAACACAGTCTTTGTTGTAGATTCTTTTTTTTTTTTTGGTTTTTCGAGACAGGGTTTCTCTGTGTATCCTTGGCTGTCCTGGACTCACTTTGTAGACCAGACTGGCCTCGAACTCACAAAGATCCGCCTGCCTCTGCCTCCTAAGTGCTGGGATTAAAGGCGTGCGCCACCACCGCCCGGCTGTTGTAGATTCTTTAACGCACTTAGCAGTCCTTTTTCTGGATCTCTCAGATGCAGGTTCGTTAGGGTAAGTTGGTTATTGCAATCTCACCTTAAATAAGGCTTGATGCTTCCTTCTTTTTGGGAGACCCCAGCCCCTTCGCATCAGCAACTCTGCCACTCCACCTCAGAGTCCTTAAAGCCAGGCACAGTTTCCTTTAGGTCACTGTTCGGACAGATCAAATCCCTCTAGGCAAAAGCTGAGCCACAGGGTTTAGTCCTTGGCCTTTTGGTGTCTTGCTCAGGCTTTCTTTGCTCACCAGCTTCTTTCTGCCTCAGGGAGATCTGGCCATCAAATGATGGCCAGCACTTTTTTCAGCAGGACTCGGAGCTCTCTAGTATCAGGGGCCTCTTCTTCTTTATGGGGCTCCAAGCACTGTCCTTAAATAAGAGGAACTCTGTTTCAGCTTAATTTGGGCTCCGTCCACTCAGCAGCTGAAAACAATGCCAGGCCAGATACTTTGTTTCTTTAAGTCCATTAAGTCTTTCCTGACTTCAACCTTGTTTTTCAGCCCATTGAGTATTTCCTGTTTTCCTGACTTCAACCTTGTTTTTCAGTCCATTAAGTCTTTCCTGTTTTTCCTGACTTCAACCTTGTTTTTTCAGTCTATTAAGTCTCCTGTTTGTTTCCTGTTTTCACCTGACTTCAACCTTGTTTTTCCACAAGCTGATAAGCTAAATCGCTCACAGCCAAGTTGATCTTCATGCCCCGAATTAAGAGACTGTATCAGATACCTCTATATATTTTCTAAATCTAATTTAATTATTCTAACTCCCTACAGATTAGTTTCTGAATGAACAAAAATTGGTGTATGGGGAAGGAGCAATATTAGAACCCTGGGTAATATTTTGCTCAACTGCATCTGACAAATATAATTGTGTGTTTTTGTTTTTTTTTTCAGTTCTTCTCTTAACCTGGGTATCGTCCAAATAATTGACTCTATTATTTGTTAAACAAGCTTCACAACAAAAGAGCTGAGCAGTTATCACTCTAGTCTTCTTTTTATAGTTTGTTTTTGTTTTTTCAAGACAGGGTTTCTCTGTGTATCCATGACTGTCCTGGACTCACTTTGTAGACCAGGCCCAGAGATCTTCCTGCCTCTGCCTCCGAAGTGCTGGGATTGAAGGCATGCGCCACCACGCTTGGCTATATATATATATAATTATTATTTTTGGTTTTTCGAGACAGGGCTTCTCTGTGTATCCTTGACTGTCCTGGACTCAAGACCAGTCTGGCCTTGAACTCACAGAGATTCACCTGCCTCTGCCTCCCAAGTGCTGGGATTAAAGGCGTGGGCCTCCATGCCCGGCTGCTTGGCTATATATTCTTAACCCCCTAAACTAATCTGACTTCCTCCCAGTGTAAATCCTAGAAATACTTTTACTCTGTGGCTTTCCTGTTTCATCTGGCTCTTTCTTGGTGTCTCCTGCTCCTCTTCTTGTGGCTCAGTCTCTTCTCTAACTCCTTTCCTGCTCCGTGATTTACTGTAAGCTGCTTTATTGTTATATCATGGGACTTTTGGGGAGCAGTGTTTACACAACTTTCAGGCAGGAGATTCTCAGAACAAGGACTGCAATCAGATTGGGGGGGGTACATAAATCAGCATTTGAATTACACAATAACCTTATGCCTACATATAACAACAAAAAGCCTCCCCTCCCCCAAATCTTTATTCTGTATTTAGTTATTCTGAACAGCATTTTTATGGTGTTTGCAGAATGTACTCTGTATAATGTCAGTGATCTGACGCTAACATCTCTAATTTGAAGTACTGAGTGCTTAGTCTTAAACAATTGAAAGTGGTCTGCGCAAACCTGTGGGCTACCACTGGCCTCACTTGTAATATTCCATCTTATAACCTAGTTTTTGGATAATTAATACTATATTATCCTATCATGGTTCTAGGGCAGCCCTGGCTACACAGAGAAACCCTATCTCAAAAAACAAAAACAGAAAATGGCAATCATTTAAAAGGTGTCAATACTATTAGTGGAATGCAAAGTAAATTTTCCTGAAGAATTTGAAGCAGCACAACTAAAACTGAGTTTTATCTGAAAATATATTAAATATATATATATATATTTTTTTTTTCGAGACAGGGTTTCTCTGTTTAACAGCTCTGGCTGTCCTGGACTCGCTTTGTAGACCAGGCTGGCCTCGAACTCGCAAAGATCCGCCTGCCTCTGCCTCCCAAGTGCTGGGATTAAAGGCGTGCGCCACCACCGCCCGGCTTATTTGAAAATATATTAAATATATTAAACCACTTTTTTTTCTTCAAAATTTATGGGTTATGTGTGAGCGCCTGCATGTATGTATGTGCACTGCTTGGGAGCAAGTGTACACGAGGTATGAAGAGGTCTGCTCCTCTGTGTGGTCACCGGCAGACATGGGATGTGGGTGGTGGTGAGAATGGATCTGGGTTCTCTTAACTGCTGAGCCATCTATCCCAGCCTGACTTTCTAGATAAATTCTTTGTGGGGTTTTTTTTTGGGGTCATTAAGACTCAATTTTGGTTTTTATGTATCCTCCTTGGTAACTTCCAGATTTCAAGATCATGTAGTAAGTCTGCAATGGAAAAAGTTTAATGATAACTTTATAGACTCTGTCTCTGTTCCTCCCCATGTTTTTCTTCAGGCTCTTTTTGTAGTCCAGGTCAGTCATGAAATTGCTCTGTAGTTGGAGATCGTCTTGAACTCCTATCCTCTCGCTAGTACCTCCCAACTGCTATGATTACTCTGTTCATTTTCTTAACTTTTTTTTTTTTTTTTCAAGACGGTTTCTCTGTGTAACCCTGACTGTCCTGGAACTCACTCTGTAGATCAGGCTGGCTCAAACTCAGAGATCCACCTGCCTCTTGTCTCCTGAATGCTGGAATTAAAGGTGTGCTCTACCACCTGCTCGGCCAATGCTCATTTTCTTAAAGATTAATTTTTATTTTAAATTATGTACGTGTGAATGCAGATGCTTTTATTTTGTTTTTGGTTTTTTGAAACAAGGTTTCTCTGTATAATAGCCCTGGCTGTCCCAGACTCACTTTGTAGACCAGGCTGGTCTCGAACTCAGAGATCTGCTTGCCTCTGCCTCCGGAGTGGTGGGATCAAAGGTGTGTGCTAACACGCCCGGCCAAGTGCAAATGCTCTTAGACACCTGAGGTACAGGTGGTAGCTGCCTGACATGATTTTAGAAACTGAACCTGGGCCTTTTCCACGAGCAATACCTGCTCTTAACCTCTAAGTTATTCTTCCACTGTGGTCATTTTTGATGCCTCTTATAAGTTATAATTTTTGTTGTTTGATACAGACTTTATTTACTGGTCTGAACTCCTGATCCTCCTCCTCGCTTCTACTTTTCAAGTGCTGGGATCATATGCATGCACTACTGTGCCTAGCTCATAGTAGGTTCTTTAAGCAACTTCTTACAATGCCTTCTTAGCCGGGTGTGGTGAGTTCAAGGCCTGCCTGGTCAATGAAATGAGTTCAGGACAGCCAGGACTATTACACAGAGTAACCCTGTTTCAAAAAAAGAGGGAAAAAAAGAAAAAGAATGCTTTCTCATTTGGGAGTTTTTTGTAGAATGTATTGAGCATTTCATGCTTTTATGAAAACATTTTTGCTGGGCTTGGTGGCACCTATCTTTAATCTCTTGCTTTATTTTAGAGGTTGCTTGTCCTCACAAGTTTGACTCCACAGTGGTGGGATTAGGCTAGAAATGATCTAGATTCTGGTGGTTGTGGCTTCTGCTAGATTAGGCACATGTCAAGGAGATTAAAAATGTGCAGGATGAATCAGAGAAGGAAAAGGGGGAGCTGCCAAGCTGGTTACTAGGTGTCGGTTGGACTGGCCTGGATCTTACAGTTTTCAAAGATGGGTGAAGTACATTCTCCCATCTAAACATGACTTGGAGAAAGAATAATGCTAATTTGTTACTTCTCTACTAACTGCAAATGATATCTTAGACCTCAGGAAAAGGGCAGATGAATAGAGCAGGTTCAATGGAATGTAGGTGTGCTAAGTGAAAGGGTTATGGCAGTGGTAGCACATGGATGCAAAAGACAAGGAAAGAGACCCTTTGTCCTCTTTAAATCACAGAAAAGCCCAGGTAAACACAGTGCTGGGAGTTGGGCGTGGTGGTGCACGCCGTTAATCCCAGCACTTGGAAGACAGGCTGATCCCTGAGTTCAAGGCCAGCCTGGTCTATAAAGTGAGTCCAGGACAGCCAGGGCTACGCAGATAAATCCTGTCTTGAAAAATCAAAACAAAGAAACAAAGATGGCTAAGTGTAGTCTAATCTGTAATTCTACATTTGATGACTTTTGCTACTCAGGAAACTTCCAGGGGCTGGAAATGTGACTCAGTGGGTTAAAAGTGCTTGCCATGTGAGAATCAGGATCTTAGTTTGTGACTCCAGCACTCACAGTAAAAAGCTGGATATGGTAGGGCATTCCTGTGAATCCCAATGCAGACACACAGGACAGGCTGTTCTCTGGAACAGAACAGTGAGCCGCAGGGTTAGTGAGAGACACTATTTCAAGGGGTAGACCGATTGAGGACACCTGTTATCGTCCAATCTCAGTGGGACGTCCAAATGTGATACAGTCAGTCCAAGAAGTCACAGTCTCAGTCATATTGTTTATTGAACATCACTGTGACGTCAGTCTGTTTCCAAGGCAGGGTTTTACTGACCTTTAATTTGATTGCTCCCAAGTGGAACTGTAGTTGGGGACTCTTCAGAGTGTATGAGCAATTTCATGTTATAACTAAAATGGAGACTGAAGACAAAAATGGCTGCAGTTCTGCCAAGTTCTAAAGCAGGTCTCAACAATACCTCTGCCTCCATGTCATACTTGCTTGTATGCACACCTACATACCACACACAAACACCTCAAAACAAAATAAAAGCAGACCTTACTGTGCTACAAGGAAGTTGGTGTCAGTATTGGGTAATAGAGTCTAACCATGCCTTTACTGCTTCTTTGGTTTTCTGTAAGACACATCAGTACATCTAAGTTGGTTACAAGATTTAGTAAAAGAGCAAGATTGTCACATTACACTGTTGGTTCTTTTGAAAAAATGTTTTTGTTTTTGTTAAGATTTTTGTGGTTTTGCTTGAATGAA
This sequence comes from Lophiomys imhausi, assembly GCA_907164525.1. Taxonomy (NCBI): domain Eukaryota; kingdom Metazoa; phylum Chordata; class Mammalia; order Rodentia; family Muridae; genus Lophiomys; species Lophiomys imhausi. The sequence goes on along the minus strand of CAJQZJ010000664.1, from coordinate 387,539 downwards.
CGTGTGCTTGGAAGTCAGAAGAGGGTCTCGGGTCTCTGGGAACTTAATTACAGGTGGTAGTGAACCACCATGTAGGTGATAAAATTGAACCTAGGTGCTCTGCAAGAGCAGCAAGTACTCAGCCCCTGATGGTTCTTGATCAATAAAAAACTAAGGTTCTTCCTTGCCCTGAATTGTCTTGTCCTTTTCAGACATGGGTTATCAGGTCGCTAGAGAGACCACTCAGTCCCTGCAACTCCAACTCCATGGAATCCAATGTCTTCTTCTGGCTTCTGTAGGAACTGGCACAGCATATATCCACATACACACGTCCCTTTAAAAAAGATGTAGGGATCCAGAATACATCTTCCTGGACTATCTTTTAAATAACACCCTGGTTTTGAATCTGTGCCCCTTTTCTGAACAGGCATTAAACGTGACATACCGTGGGATTCACAAGTAGAGCACAAGGGTTTCTGTCCATGGAGTTTAGATGGCAGGAAGGAAGCAATCTTCTTTGAATCAGGGTCATGTAGCCCAGGCTGGTTTCCAATTTATGAATATCCTCAGTCTCTGGAGTACTGGGATGAAAGGCATACCTGTACATCTGCAGTTATAATAGCTTTATTAAATTTAACTAAAATATAAAATTATTAAAGTTACTTGTACAAATGTATTAGTAACTTCAAAGGTGTTTTGACTTACTAACACCATCTAGCTGGATAATATTCAAGGATAACTTCCATATTGTATTGAATAGTTTCCTGAGCCATATTCTAGGTCTAAGAATGGTAAGATTTGTATACATACACAACTATTATCTTTTGTACATACTCATGTGGATGAATGTGCCATGGTGTTTGGAGATCAGTAGACATCTCTGGAGTGCCTTCACATGGGTCCCCGGGATCAAATCCAGGTTGTCAGGCTTGCATGGCCAGTGCTTTGCACCTAATACAGAACAATCAGTTCTTGGGGTAGAGGAGTAAACAATTCCCTGAGTGCATGCCTAGCATCCCAGACTTTGGGCAACTGATGGTCTTTGCTTCTCTAAATCTTAAGGACTTTTTAGGTAAAATATATGTTTCAGTAGCAGAGAAATTGAATACACTGGCAGTTCCAAAGCAAAGAAGTATGGTACAAAAACTTAAGAGAGCTATGGGCTTTCAAAATGGGAAAACAAATTTAGTTAACATTGAATATTTTAAAAAAGCTTTAAGGACTAGACAGCAATTATGATTGTTAAGATTTCTTTAATAGCAACTTTTATTAAGTTGTACAGATCTCAGTACACAGTCTATTGCTCAGTTAACATGACTGTTCACAAATGCAGTGCAATTTGAGCAACACTGTATATAATACTCCAGGAGGAAATGCTAAATATCACAGGAGGTACAAAATTACAGGTACTTGGCTTTTGCTAATTTTAAGACAATGTTTACCTGTAAATATACCTAAGTATATTTTGATTTATAATTTCAACAATGTTATCAAACATTTATCTTTTGTTTATTGACATTCATGTAAAAGAGCACATAATCCAAATGCAACTCAGAATGATCTCTAAACTTATTAAACTACTGTAGTAATTAACTTATACCATTAATTTAGAACAAGAACTAAAATCACATCAAGTGATGCTTGATATTAGTATAATTGACAGTAATATTAAAAAACTTATATGAAGCAGAAAATATACATTTAAACGTAAACATTGTTTTTTTTGCTTATAGTATTACTTTTTTATGATTGATACAGGCAACAGGGTTCTTAGTATCTTTTACTTTTGTCTATAAAAATAAAATATCCTTAATATTCCGAAGATATTTTTTTCAATAAAGCTACTATTACCATTTTAAATGGCAGGAAGTAACTTAAGTAAAGATTTAAAAATCAGCTGCACAAATTACGTACATAACAAGATGATGTAACAAATACAGTGTTAGGTAAGCAACTGAGAGCACAGTACAATATCAGCTGTATCTAAGAGGTAGAACTCATAATCACAGTCTTACAGAAAAGATGCAGTAGACTCTTAAGTGTGCTCTGCCTTATCACTTACAGTACCCATAGCTTGCTTCTCTTTTCTTGAAAGTGGAAAAGGGACGTTTTTAAGAATGATTTCATTGACATTTGTTCTACACGTATTATAGGAGCTTTGCTTACAATACTGGAGCATTTTCTTGGCCAGTTATTGATATATACGGCATCTATCTCATATTTTGAAAAGTCTCTGAAAAATAAATTTCTATTTTATTCTCCTTGTTCTCCCAAGGGCCTGAGAAAAGTACAGTATATATCTCTGAACTATATTCTAAGTGAAGTCAGTATTTCTCTGGGTATCATCTTGTGTGTATGAGGTAGCAGGTAGTGAATGATTATTTAATAATCACCAGTGCTTAATAAGAATGTCAGATATATATATATATATATGTGTGTGTGTGTGTGTGTGTGTGTGTGTGTGTGTTCAGTATCCAGACTTATTTCTGACATTTTTATCATAACACTATAAATGGGTGTAAATTGTTTCATGATGAAGTTAAATTACTGGTACTTGAGTAAGATTGGACTTACAGACTGATAAACCAGAAAGGCAGAGCATTTTCTGTGTGTATTAGCTTTTATTTCCATATCAGGTCTTTATAATTTGGGATTGTTCCAATCCTTCAAAGTCAGTGAGTAACCAGAAGTAATTGTGAGAGTTATAATAAAAATTGTAATAAACACATATACCCAATGCTAAATCTTACGGTAGGATACACATTTCATAAACACATATACCCAGTGCTAAATCTTACGGTAGGATATACATCTCATAAAAACCTATCTGAATACTTACACTTCAAAACAGTAACGAGAAAGCTGCTTTGACAAGTACACTTTCTTCCAGTGAACTTCAAATTACCCTCCTTTCATCTCTGACTTCTATTAGAGTTGGGATGGCAAGGACAGCCCATCTGATTCTAGGTATTAACGGCTCTATTTAGGAGACCTTTTTGGATCTGGTATTCTCTAGTTTACCTCGTTTTTTTTTTCTTCATGTTTCTGATGATTCTGATTAAAGGCATGTTTTTTCAGTAGTATGTCCTTCACACCTGCTGGTGAAAATATCAAAACCAATAACACTGTTGATGGGTAATATAAAAAATACGTTCATTTTTATCTCTAATCTTAGCTAAAGTCTAGACAATGCATATTATTCATAAACAATCAACTACCCTTTATGTATTTTATATAAAACTTAAAAAAGTAACGTCATTTCTTCTTTTTTTTTCGAGACAGGGTTTCTCTGTGTAGTCCTGGCTGTCCTGGAACTCACTTTGTACACCAGGCTGGCCTTGAACTCACAGAAAACCTCCTGCCTCTGCCTCCCGAGTGCTGGGATTAAAGGGCATGTGCCGCCATACCTTACAAGTACTGTCATTTCAAAGAGAAAGACATTGCCTAATATTTATGAGTAAAGAATGCCTTTCCACTTTTAATTATAAAACATCAGCTTTTGGACATGTAGACTAAATATATAAAAACTAATACTTATGGATGTTTCTTTCACATTATACATGGTTAAAAAAATCAAAATATTTTCTCACTGGTATGCTTCTATTTATGTTTTTGAGAGATGTAACAAAAGCTCATCAGTCCATAATTACACAATTTTCAAAATGATTTATAGCCTTATATGTTGGAAACTTCTTTAATTAACTTGTACCTGCCATATGTACAAAATATTTTCTGGGTAAAAGCAAACTGGTGGTGTGTTCATTTATTTAATTCATATATGATACCTGAGAAAGATTTTCTTTTCTTTCTTTGGTTTTTCAAGACAGGGTTTCTCTGTGTGGCCCTGGCTGTCCTGGACTCACTCTGTAGACCAGGTTGCCCTCGAACTCGCAAAGATCCACCTGCCCCTGCCTCCCGAGTGCTGGGATTAAAGGTGTGTGCCCAACCACTGGGAAAGATTTTTAAACTTAGGAAAATATGGCTTCGTTCAATCAAATCTAAAATTTATATGTCTTATTTTATATTTAAGTATAACTGGTCAATAGACTTGACATAGAGTGAGGATTTTCCTTTCAAACTTTACATATTTTACAGTAGTTTCTGAAAATGTTATGGGAAAGATGACTAATGATCTCAACTGTAACAGTGGATTAGAATTCTCTACCTCTTTTTTTCAACAGTAAGTTTTAAGTTCTACTTTTTCTCTTATCTTCAAATAGACTTTTCAGCATATAAACTTGGACAGCTGACACTACCATCATGACCACCAAATTAACCAAAGACCAGAAATTGACTCTGTCAAAGTTGCTTTCTTGTATGTTTCGATCACGAGCTTCAAATGCTCTAAGCAGAGTTTGTATGTGGCCACTCTTGCTGAGCCTGGACTTGATGCTGTTGATGGATTCCTGGAGAGAAACACAGTAAGTTTACTACTAAAATACTAAGAACAGGGGCCGGAGAGATGGCTCAGAGGTTAAGAGCACTGGGTGTTCTTCCAGAGGACCCATGTTCAAATCCCAGCACTCACACGGCAGTTAAAAACTGTACTTGCTGGGCGTGGGCAGAGGCAGGAGGATCTCTGTGACTTCAAGGCCAGTCTGTCTACAAAGTGAGTCCAGGACAGTCAGAGCTGTTACACAGAAAGGCCCTGTCTCAAAAAACAAAAACTCAAACCAATAAAAAAACAACTGAGAACAAGTTCCTTTAAAATAGACGGAAATACAATTCAGTTAAAGGCCAGGTATGACTTTTGATCCTCCAATGAGGTTATAAAATAATGATAAATTTAAATTCATTTAACAAGAATAAAGATACTAAGAATTGGGAAAAAAAGTTTTTTGAGTTGCACAGCCCCAGGAGTTTTGTTTTGTTTTACCCCAAGACAGGGTTTCTCTCTGTGTAGCACTGGCTGTCTTGGAACTCGTACTACAGCCCAGGCTGGCCTAGAACTCAGAGATCACCTGCCTCTGCCTCCCACGTGTTGGGATTAAAGGTGTGCACCATTACCCAGCAGTACCATGACTTACATTTATTTAGTTCTTTTAGTCTTGACAACAGTTTCAAGGTTTTTAAAAGACCAACTGGTTACACTTTTATTTGGTAACTTTTACCAAATATATTGTGTGTCTATAATATTTTACTGACATAATGTAAGGTTATGTCATCTAGGCAGGTCCAATGTAATTATACACATTTTGATAACATATAAGAGGCCATGGAATGACAGCAAACCTTGCAACTGAAGAGAGCCCAGGGCCTTTAAATGGGCTCAGCCCTGTGAACACCTGTAAGACTTTAGACCTGTGAAATTTGCTTCAGGTTTGTTAGGAAATAAGTAATTACACAACTTCTGAAAAAATTATTTCTATGACAAGGATTCACTTGAGATATGTGATTTGAAAACTCTAATAAAAGGGTTAACATAAGTTAACATTGAGACTTGATGCGAAAAATATGTCAGAAACAACAATAGTTTTTGGAAAATATAGTTAAGAATGCTTAATCTCTGGCTGCTGAGTTGTTACATATTAAAAAGTTCCACTAACCAGGATGTCCTCCAGTTTCATGTCCAGAACATCTGTATCAGAGATGTACTTTTTCCAGTCTTCTTGAACCTCTTCTCCCATGTTATCCAGGATCAACTCAAAGAAAATTACCTTCTCAGAAATGGTGCTGAATGTATTATCAAAGCAGAACATGTAGTCACCAACTTCAGTCTCTATACTACATTTAAAAAAGGCCACATTTTAGTATTCTCTACTTCCTATATGGGAAACAACCTGGACACACATTCAAATCCCTGGAAATTACACACACTTGAAATTTACTTGGTTAGTTATGTTAAACTGCCTTGTTCTTTTTATTTTTTTAGGGTCTGGGAAAAATTGGATTCAAAGCTGAAATAAGCTTTAATACTTATACTTTAAAGAAATTCTATATTGAATTCTATTCATATGCTGATAGGACATCCATCCTACCCTTCAATTGAGATTAATCTTTAAACTGAGTTTTGTTTAGTTTTCAAAAGCAGTCATTGTTAGAACTGGAGAGATGGCTCAGTGCTTAAGTGCACTGACTGTTCTTCCAGAGGACGTGGGTTCAATTCCCAGCACCCACATGGCGGCTCACAACTGTCTGTAACTGCAGTTCCAGAGGATTCAACACCCTCACACAGACAAAACATGTACATAAAATAACAATTACTAAAACAAAAAAACCGAGGCACAACAGTAAAACTTGAACATTTACGTGAGTATTGCTGATCAAAGATTTTTCATTGCCCTACATCTCTCTGCAGTTTAAGACCTTGTTTGTTTGTTGAGCCAGGGTCTTTTCTATGTATCCCTGGTGGTCCTGGAGCTTGATGTGTTGGTCTCAACTCGTCTGCTTCTGCCTCCCGAGTGCCAGGATTGAAGACATGCGCCACCAAGCCCGGCCTTTTACTGAAATTTTTAATCATTTCACTTGTTGAAAATAGAACTTTTGGGGCTAGAGAGATGGCTCAGCAGTTAAGAGCACTGTCTGCTCTTTCAGAGGTCCGGAGTTCAATTCCCAGCACACACATGGTGGCTCACAACCATATATACTGGGATCTGTTGCCGTCTTTTGACATGCAGATAGAGGACTCATATAGAAAATAAATCTTTAAAAAAAAAAAAAACCTTTGAATGACTTAAAAATTAATTATCCTTGTATTTTCTATAAACTATACATATTTCTATAATATGCACATAAACTGTAAGTTACTCAGAAAACAGTTGTGATGAAATCTATAGGATTATAAATTTTAATTTGTTTCAAATGAATTTTGGTCTTAATTGAACTCTATTTAGCTTTTTTAGCCCATGCATTGAATAAAAAGAGTAAATTATATGGTTCTTTCTTTACTGTGTATATATACCTGTCTTAAAAAATTTATTTTGGGTGCATGAATGTTTTACCTTCATGTATATATGTGCACCATGAATGTTTGGTGCCCATGGAGGTCAGAGGAGGGTGTCTGATCCCTTGGAACTGGAATTATGATGGTTGTGAGCTACCGTGTTGGTGCTGGGAGGCACTTCTGGGGATCTGATACTGAGTTCTGGAGGTACCTGTTACACAGTGGACCACACACATTCATGGGAGCAAAACACTAACACACAAACTAAAGAGGCAGAGGCAGGCGGAGCTCTGTGAGTTCAAGGCCAGGCTGGTCTACAGGAGTGAGTTCCAGGACAGCCAAGGCTACACAGAGAAACCCTGTCTCAAAAAACCTAAAATTAAGCCGGGCGGTGGTGGCGCACGCCTTTAATCCCAGCACTCGGGAGGCAGAGGCAGGCGGATCTCTGTGAGTTCGAGGCCAGCCTGGTCTACAAAGCGAGTCCAGGACAGCCAAGGATACACAGAGAAACCCTGTCTCGAAAAAACCAAAAAAAAAAAAAAAAAAAAAACCTAAAATTAAAAGGGCAGACATCCTTGTGAACAACTTTAATTCTAGCATTCAGGAGGCAGAGGCGTGCAGATCTCTGAGTTCTGGTTGTCAGTTACATGATTGAGATGCTGTCTCAAAGAAATTTGTTTAAGCCAAGAAAGCAGATATAAAATGTCACAACATATTAACTAACACAAAGGAAAAAGATGGGGGTCGTTCTTGGTGCTGGACACCTATGATGACAGTCTTGGGGGGGGCTAAGGCAGGAAAATCCTGATTCCATGAAATTGAGGTCAGCCTGGGTATCAGAGACTCTAGTTTCAAACAAACACAATAAAAAATGAGAGTAAATTGAGTGGAAGACATTTAATTTAGAAAATGGCCCACTATCAAAGATTGTTTTTTTTTTTTTTCTTTTTTTTTTGAGACAGGGTTTCTCTGTGTATCTCTGGCTGTCCTGGACTCGCTTTGTAGACCAGGCTGGCCTTGAACTCACAGAGATCCGCCTGCCTCTGCCTCCCAAGTGCTGGGATTAAAGGTGTGCGCCACCACCGCCCGGCCAAAGATTGTTTAAAAGCATTCAGTTATATAATACTGATAAACAGTAGCGAATGTGCTGAAGTCCGGACTTCCTCCATCTTTCACTAGATTCAGCCAAATACTCAAGAGATATTACCTGGGCATGGTTGCATGTATCTAATTGCTACACTTAGAAGGCTAAGGTGAAAGGATCGTTGCAAGTTCCAAGTCAGCCACCGATAGACAGACAGACATACATACACAGTCTCAAAGAATCGACTTACGTGTGAACACCATCTGATTTTCTTTGCTCAAAAACTAAGGTTCTGCCCTCTGGAGAAGCAAGATGAAAATCAATATCTAGTTCTGCTCCATCTAAAACCTACAGAAGAGAAACATATGTATTACAAACTCTGAAGATACAAAGTTCTATAGAGTAAATGATGTGATGTAAAGGCTTTTAGAAGACTATCATCTCTATCTCATCTATATCTATCTCTCCCTCATATCCGTCCATCCGTCCATCCATCCATCCATCCATCCATCCATCCATCCCATCCCATCCCATCTATTGACACAAGGTCTCTTTATGTGGCCCTGGCTGTCCTGGAACCCACTATGTAAACCAGGCTTGGACTGCATGTGCCTCCTTTGTAGTGCTGCGATTAAAGGCACGCACCACCATGACCTGTCATTAAAATATGTGCTCAAGGAAGCCAAGAGATTGACACCCTCCATTGTACTCCAACAGGGTCTCATTACATAGACCAGGCTGGCCTTGAACTTGTCATCCTCCTCCCTTAGCCTCCTGAGTGTATAGAATTAGCAGCATATGCCACCATGCCTGCTTTCAAGGAAAATTTTGATTAATAAAAATTATTTTCTAATATAGACGATTTTACTAACCCCACTGTTGGTTTGTGTCTAATTTTGCTTCCTTTAAATCTACCTTTCTGCTTAAATCTTACATGTCCTTGCAAAAAATAAGGGAAACGCTATTATCATAAAACACATTTACTGTTCCTTTTCTGTTGCCTAGTGCTGTGTGTGGTCTACATCCTTCTTTTGCTACTCCTACCCGAAGTCTTTACAGTCGCAAAAGCTATTAAAAACTCTACAGCTCTGAACAGTCAAAGTATATATCTTAAAATCATGATGTGTACTCAGTTTTCTGAAACTGGCCTCATTTCTTGTATTCTTATCTCATTTTCAGGTTTATTTTTATTTTCTCCAACAACCTTTTTCTCTGAAAACCAAGTAATGACTATACTAACAGTATGTAATCCTACTTTATTCAAATAATGTGTTTTAAGTAGGATGTGATGGTTCATGCTGTAATACCAGTCCTTAGGAGACTGAGGACTGCTGTGAAGCTCTGAGGTCGAGCCTGGGCTAAACATTAAACTCAATGCCTAGTAAATATAGTGAAACCTTGTCTCGAAAAACCAACCAACCAACCACACAACCAACCAAAAACCGGTCAAACCCAAACAAAGCTATTGGTTCACCCTCCCTGAACAATTCCTTGCCCACACCAACCGCTCAGTACACGCTCACGATAAGAAATGGGAAACAATGAAGCTGTAAGGGCAGTTTTGCAGAGATCTTGTGTATGACTACATCCTGTCCCCCGGAAATAATCCTAAACGTTCTTCATATAAAAATTCAACATAAGCTTTTTTTTTTTAAATTTAATGTGTGTGCACCACGTGCATACAATAACTGCTGAGCCATCACTCCAGCACACTACATGTTTTATTCTGCTCTATACATAATAGTATTTGGAACTTAATTTGGAAAAGGACAGCCTCAAAGATAAAACACATCAATATATACTATGGCGCACTGCTATCTGGAAACATTGAAACATACCTATCAGAACTTGTAAAGTCACTAAGAAATTACCAGCTAGGACGAGTACATAAATTAAGGCACTTCTTTCTACTGCTGTATTCTGCTAAAAAGAAAACAATGATGGGAAGATTGCTGACAAAGTTAAATGAAAGAAACGTCATAAAGTGTTTGTTCGTTTGTTATTCGAGACAGGGTTTCTCTGTGTAGCCCTGGCTGTCCTGGAACTCACTGTGTAGACCAGTCTGCCCTTGAACTCACAGGGATCCACTGCCTCTGCCTCCCCAGTGCTGGAATTAAAGGTGTGCGCCCGGCCGGTCATAAGGTTTTAAAACATTTTTAAGATATGATTTTAAGATAATCATCTTATTTGATTTGAAAGTAATGGATATACAACCAGTACTGAAACGTTCCACTAAATACGGCAACGGCTCCCTTGAAACGTGTTGACATTTTTAAATCTGACTTAAGAGATATTCACAAGCTCACAATTCAAAACTCCTTAACTGTAGCAAACACCGTGACGATTTTATATTATAATACTGGAATTTGGTGAAAGTGCTGAGGGCGATTCAAACAACTGTCCTCATTTTGTCCAGTAATAAAAAAGAACGTGCATCATCAACCACTTACTGTGAAATTCTTACAACTGTAGTGGACGCACGCCAGCTAGAAAAGCTAAGGGTGAAAGAAGACTAACGCCACCGACGTCATTGGTGCTGGCCAGTTTCCGGCCAGAGGAAAGGGAAGAGGAGGGTAGGTGTCAGTTTTAAGACTGGCCAAACTGGTGCGTTCCAGGAGCCTCGCCTAGTGCGCCTGCGCCGAGCTGGCCGTCGTTTTCCCCCCCTCCCTCCCGGCGACCCTCCCGGAAGTCTTCCAAGCTGTAGGGAGGCGACCACGCGGCGCGGCCGGAAAGCTCAGGAAGGCTGGCTCGCTGCAGCACTTACCTGGTACTCGATCTCCAACGAGGCCTTCAGGGGCATGGGCTGGTAGAAGCACTCCTTCTGGCCGGCCGGGAGCGTGAAGGTGAAGTCGCTGTCCAAAGAGGGCGTGAAGCCGGCAGCCCCCTGCAGCAGCGCCGGGGGCAGAGCGGCCAGAAGGAGCACGGGGAGGAGCAGCTGGATCCTGCCGCCCATCCCTGTCGGTCTCTGACTGGAAGTGTCTGAGGAGGTGCAGGACGCTCGCGCGGCTGCTCCCGGCTGCGGCAGCGGCTTAGCCTTCCGCTGGGCCGGGCGAGGGCGGGGCCGTCGGCCGCCTTCTACGCCGCCGTGGGCTTCGCATTCTCGCTGCTCTCCCAACTTCTGGGTCCCCTGCTTCCCTCGCACACGCCAATCAGCGCTGGCGGCGGGGACGACGGGAAACGTAGTCCGGCGTGAGCACCGCCAGCCTCATTTCCCGTCACGCCCCGCGCCGACGATGCGTGGGGCGGGGCCCAACGGCTCCCGCGGCAGTTCGAACGTCGGCGCCCTGAGGTTCGCTGGGTCTCTTCTCCGTGTGACAGAGGCTTCCACGGCGTGGCCCGCGAGAGTGTCCTAGGCTTCCGAGCGCGGAGGAGCCTCGCGGGGCGCGGAGGTCTGGGGTGGCTCGCCCGAGCTGCGTGCGACCTGGGTGGTGAGCAAATGCCTCCCGCTTGAAAACGGGCTTCCCGAGGGACTTTTTTTCTCTTGGGTTTTGGACGCGCGCTGGGCCCGGCCTGGGCCTCTGAGGCGTTTTGTGTTGTTTGAGGCAAAATCGGAAAGGAGGGTGCCAGATCTTGCCCTGCTCCTTGTAGGCAGATGGAGGACCTCCTTGAAATAAAATGCTGTGTAAAACCATGTGTTCTTTCTCAAGCGAGAAATCCTGTCGCGGGTTGTCCAAAGTGCTCGTCCACGCGTAATGAGCGTGCGTGTGCACACCCGGAACGCGCTTTTCTTTAGGCTTGAAGATACCGTTGTCAGGACGTAAGGGAGGGAGAGATATAGATGAGATGAGGAGTCTTTTGAGGTACACACACGACAAGTAAATGGCCTTCAGAAGAGTGAGGGTGTTTGAATGGGAGGACGGGTAGAAATCTCGGAAGCTGCTGAATGAAAAACCCGGAATTGAGTGGCATCTTACAGTACTGAGCAGCATTTTTCAGTCTAAACGGTCTTTTTTCTCCTTCTTTGTCCTCTATAAAGCTAGAGATGTTGTTGAAAACACACGTGAAGCAGAATGGGGACCTCAGCCACTCACTGACTGACTAGGAAAGTCTCCGAACTTAAGCAGGAACAAATTTGTGAAAACTAAAACGGAAAGAGGGTAGAAGCATTTGTATCTACAAAACATCTCATTTAAGGTCAGGCTTCAACTTTTTCCAATAAGGTGAGAGTTCTTACTAATCCACCCTACTCGTGACAAATTTGGAGTGGGAAATTAATGTACCAAAGTATTTTACCTGAATGGGGGGAAGAGAATGCAGTTTATTCATTTATCCTTTCAAAATATTGAGCTTTCCTAATTACATTACACTCTTGTACTTCATACATGGAAAGTATAACATTTGTAAGACAATTTGTTGTTGTTGGTTTCGGTTTTTGAGACAGGGTTTCTCTGTGTAACAGAGCCATGGCTGTCCTGGAACTTGCTTTGTAGACCAGGCTGGCCTTGAACTCAGAGATCCACCTCCTGCCTCTGCATCCCAAGTGCTGGGATTACAGACATGCGCCACCATGCCCGGCTTCATTGCCCTTCTTAAAATTTGGACTATAGGGCTGTTGAGGTAGTAGTTCACACCTTTCATCCCAGTATTTGAGAGGCAGAAGCAGGAGGATCTCTAGAGTTGGAAGCTAGCCTAGTCTACAAATTGAATCCAGGACAGCCATGGCTCTGTTACACAGAGAAACCCTGTTTCTAAAAACCTAAAAAAAAAAAATAAAATAAGAAGGGCAATGAGCCGGGCGGTGGTGGCGCACGCCTTTAATCCCAGCACTTGGGAGGCAGAGGCAGGCGGATCTTTGTGAGTTCAAGGCCAGCCTGGTCTACAAAGCAAGTCCAGGACAGCCAGAGATATTCAGAGAAACCCTGTCTCGAAAAACCAAAAAAAAAAAAAAGAAGGGCAATGAAAGAGTGCTATAGTGAAAAAATTAAATGTAATATAAAGGAGAAATGAAATTGTAAGATTATGTAGGAAATTCTATAGCAAGAATAGAAATGCTGAAGCTTTTTAGTCTTGTTTTAATAACTAATAATAAAGCATCTTTTGTTGTGATTTTTTTTAAATTTTTTATGTTTTGAGACAGGGTTTCTCTGTGTAGCCCTGGCTGTCCTGGACTCACTTTGTAGACCAGGTTGGCCTTGAACTCCCAGAGATCCTCCTGCCTCTGCCAAGTGCTGGGATTAAAGGCATGCACCACCATGTCTGGCTGTTGGGATTTTTAAAATATTAATTTTACGGGGCTGAAGAGATGGCTCAGCTGTTAGGAGCACTAGCTGCTCTTCCAAAGAACCCGGATTCAAATCTCAGCACCCACATGGCAGTTTGAAACTAATGGCTGGGCACTGGGCCTGGTGACACACCCCTTTAATCTCAGTGCTTGGGAGACAGAGGCAGTTGAATTCAAGGCCAGCCTGGTCTACAGAGTTCTAAGACAGCCAGGGCTGCACAGAAAAACCCTATTTCAAAAAACCAAAAAAAAATTTTTTTTTCTCCATGTGTGTGGATGTTTGGCACCCTCTGAAACTGGAGTTATACACTGGTGTGCTGAGACTAGCAATAGCAGCCCTTTGAAAGGGCATCAGTGCCTCAGACTCTGAGCCATTTCTCCAGCCCATCATGGTTTTTCTTTTATGGCCAAGAAACTTAGTTTCTTAACCCTAGAGATGTTTGCTCACCAGTTGATACAACATAAGTTACAAACATCTATAATTGGAGCCGGGCGTGGTGGCGTACGCCTTTAATCCCAGCACTTGGGAGGCAGAGGCAGGTGGATCTCTGTGAGTTCAAGGCCAGCCTGGTCTACAAAGCAAGTCCAGGACAGCCAGGGCTGTTACACAGAGAAACCCTGTCTCGAAAAACCAAAAAAAAAAAAAAAACATCTATAATTGAATTGCTAAATTCTTTTTAAAATCTTTTTCATTTTGATTTGGCCTTTTTTGCTTTGTTTTGGGTTTTTGAGGCAGGTTTTCTCTGTAATATTTTTTTCTGTTGAGACAGTGCCTTACTATGTAGACCAGGCTGCCCCTGAGTTCACAGAGAATCATTTGCTTCCACTTCCCAAATGCTGGGATTAAAGGAAAGGTAACCATGTCTGTCTTCTAAATGTCATTTTGCTCTGTGATTATGACTTGTGAGTGTTTGTAAATGTTAAAACCACTGTGAATGTTAATAATACTTTTTAAGAATTTATGACGATTGTAGCGGTAGCATTGGATGGCTAGAGTTTGTAAGGTTAAATTCTGATACCTCACATTGAAGTTAATTAGAAAAGTATAAGTTGGTTCAAATCTTAAGTTGACCCTCTAAAATTTGTGGCTTTGAGCAAATTCATTAAAAACAAAAAAAACTACATCAGCCAGGTGAGATGGCGCACACCTTTAATCCCAGCACTGCTCCAGAGACACAGGCAGGTGGATCTCTGTGAGTTCAAGGCCAGCCTGGTCTACAAAGTGAGTCCATAGCAGCCAGAGATACACAGAGACACCCTGTGTGTGTGTGTGTGGGGGGGGGGGGGGGAATCAATTAGCCAGGCGGGGGTAGCACACTCATTTAATCCCAACAGGAGCAGGTAGGTCTCTTGAGTTCCAGGACAGCCAAGGCTATATAAAGAAACCCTGTCTTGAAAAACAAAAAATCAATTACATGAGTTTATTCATTGGTATATGTATGCACATGACTGTGGCAGTCAGGACACTGTGGGATTGTTCTCTCCTTTGTGCACCCTGAGGAGCAAACTCATGGTGTCAGTCTTGGTGCCAAGAACTCTTCACAGTTTCTTCTTAAATTTTATTGCTGTGAGAACATTTTGAATGATACCACAAAATCTTCAGGCAAACTACAGGAAATCTTTTTTTTTGTTGTTGTTGTTAAGGAAATGGAATCTACTTCATCAGACTACTACTATAATAAAGATAACGACAATGAGGAAGAAAATCTACTTGCAAACGTTGCTTCGTTAAGACATGAACTTTCAAGAACAGAATGGAGTTTGCAGAATTTAGGGGAAGAGTTATTCAGGCAAGGAAATAAAATCACATGTATAAATTAAAGTATTAATTTATAAGTGTAAAATGACCTGATTTCTTTATCTGTTAGGTTTAATATACCTCTGGACTAACATAATTTTCTATACTTTTTAATAGAATTCAGTTTGTGAAGATGGAAATGTTAACAAACATTTACATATGAAGAAAACCTCTTTAAGCTGGGCGTGGTGGTGCATGCCGTTAATCTCACCGATTGAGGGGCAGAGGCAGTTGGATCTCTGAGTTTGATGGCAGTCTGGTCTACAAAGAGATCTAGGACAGCTAGGACTTCTACACAGAGAAACCCTGTCTTTGAATCCCCCCCCCCAAAAAAAAGAAAAACATATCTTCAGTTGATCTTAGCTAAAAGGCTGAGAAGCGATGAAAACATCTTTAGTATATCAGGAATCAATATATAACACATTCAGAATGTTATTAGATGTTCATTATTGTAGCTGCTTTTTTTACTCCTGAAGTAGAGATTCAGGAAATACATAATTGCTAATGTAATCTAATAATGATTTACTGAACTTGTATTGGAAACAGTCTTATGTTCATGACTATGGATCTAATTTCTGATTATTTTCTTATATGTAGAAATTTATGGTAAAAACTATGTCAGAACTGAAATGTAGTTTTTCTTTGTTCTATAGTGTTAGTCCAAGTGAAAATTCTGAGTATGTCTCCAATCCTTCAAGATCTGAAAGGCTAATTTTGGAAGAGCTTATCCAACCTAGCTGCCTGGGACATTTGAATTACCCACTTTATAAGAAAGTTTGTAAACCATCTGGTAGTACTCATTTTCAAAAGAAACCAAGAGATAAGGTTACTGTTTTTAGACTTTTCTACTTAAAAATAGTTTTTCTTTATATGTCTTATTCAATGTTTTTATATTACTTTAATCTTTTACTATAGATTGAAATATAATTTTTCTTTTTAAGTATTATATGTGGATGAGTGTTTTGCCTGCATTATGTTGTGGAAGTCAGAAGAGGGTGTTAGATCCCCTGAAACCAGAGATACACTCAGTGATATTGTGAATTGAGTTATCAAATAATACCCTAGTTTAAAAATAGTGTACCACTATTTTTCTAGTTTGTGTTTAATTTATACTACTATGAGTGGAAAAGAATGTTTCTCACAACGTTTTATCAATACTAATTGTCTGAATTATTCAATAACCTGAGTAGCAATTCTTGCCATTTTCTATTATATAAACATCAAAGAACATAATGTACATTGTTCTTTTCTTTATTTTCAGGTGTCCTTTTTATCTGTTTCAGTGGATCAAGAGGTTAAAAGCCTTCGAGAGAAACTTAATAAACTTAGGCAACAGAATACTTGTTTGGTTACACAGAATCATTCTTTAATGGCTCAAATTGAATCTGTCCACTTTGAATTGACACAATCGAAAGCAAAAGTATGTGTTTTGATGTGTTAAAGAAAATATTTGTAATATTTTTTGATTTATAATTGGAATTTTATTGCCTGTCTAGTAGGTAGAAATTTTTATATGCTAGTTAAATATTGACAAGGAATAAAGTCATTATATTGGAAGATAATTTAGGAGAACTTTTAATTAATTTTTCATTTAGATAAGTCAACTTCTTAAAATCTTATTGTTGGAAACTTAAAAAGTAGAAAAAGAAGAGACTGGAGAGATGGTTCAGTGGTTAAAGAGCACGTGTTCATTTTCTAGTACCCACATAGTAGCTCAAAACTATCTGTATCTGTAGTTCAGGGGGTCTGATAATCTCTTCTGCTTCACGTATTCCAGGCAAGCACATGGTGAACAGATAGACAAACAGGCGAAACACCCACACACATAAAACAAAAATAAATCTTAAAAAAGGAGAAGAAAGCCGGCATAGGGACGAATGCCTTTAATTCCAGCACTCGGGAGGCAGAGGCAGGCAGATCTTTGTGAATTCAAGGCCAGCCTGGTCTACAGAATGAGTTCCAGGACACCCAGTACTGTTACACAGAGAAACCCTGTCTCCAAAAGGAAACTGAGACCTTCATATGTGTACAACTCCATAATGATTTTTAGTTGTTTTAGATCTTTGAAAGTGGCCGTGGCTGATCTGGAACTTCCTAAGTAGACCAGACTACCCTCAAGCTCAAGGCTGACCTCATACAGTGCTGGGATCAGATGTGAGCCATCACAACCAGATACAAGTGCTTTTCTACCACTAAAACCATTAGACAACATGTAGCCCAGACTGGCCTTGAAGTTGACACTTAACTGAGAGTGACCCTTGAATATCTGATTTCCTTTCCTTCAACTCCCACGTAGTGGATGCATAGCATATCATTTAACCTCAATCTTTCATGTAAATCAAGAAACTCAGCATTTAGTCCTGATATATTTTACCTTTTCTTTAAAAAAGTTTTTTTTTTATGTGTATGAGTGTTTTGCTTCCACATGTATATCTGTGCACATGTATTCAGTGCCCACAGAGGCCTGAAGAGGCTGTCAGAGTTGTGTCTGTTGTGAGACACCATGCAAATGCAGAGAACTCAACATGGGTTCTCTACATGACCAACAAATGTTCTTAACCACTGAGCAGGCACATTATTTTTTTCTTTAAAGAAAAAGGCTTGGGCAGAGTATACTAGTGCTTACCTTTAATCCCAGCACTCGGTAGACACAGGAAAGTGGATTTCTGTGAATTCAAAGCCAGCCTGGTCTGCAAAGCGAG
Source organism: Lophiomys imhausi (assembly GCA_907164525.1). Lineage (NCBI taxonomy): Eukaryota > Metazoa > Chordata > Mammalia > Rodentia > Muridae > Lophiomys > Lophiomys imhausi. The sequence continues at coordinate 369,872 of CAJQZJ010000664.1, read as the reverse complement.
TCCAGGACAGCCAGGGACTAAAGGTGTGCACCACCATGCCCAGCTAATTTTTAAATTAAAATAACTCAAACTATTCAAAATCGTATGACTATAACCACGTAGTAAGACAATAAAGGGATTTCTAAATAATCGAAAATTCAGGATGATTTTTCTTTGTGTTTTTAGACAGGGTTTCTCTGTAAAAAGGTTAATTTTATGTAAGTTAGACTATATAAATGTGTGTGCATATTTATATGAGTGTGTTACACTATATATACATATATAGGCTATATACATATTTATATATAAGACCATGCCTCAAGATAGGTGGTAGTGGCACACCCTTGAATCCCACCATTCAAAAGGCAGAGGCAGATTGGTTTCTGTTAGTCTGAATATATATGAATTATATGTAGTTTTTCCTCAAATAGAGGTATTTGAGGGTACTGGCAGGTCATATGCTGAGCCTGTCTTATGATGATGGTGCGTTCATATAAATGCTGATCAAAGGAATAGATATGGTCGGCTTTACATGTAACCATTGATTGAGTAGTCTTATTGAACCTTCTCATCTGACAAGGAAAGACATTCAAATAGATTGATTTATTTCCTGAAACATAGTACCGTAAACGTTTTTATGTTTTAGATGTCTATGCTTAAGTCTGCACAAGAGCAGGCAGCCAACATCCCAATCTTAGAAGAACAGATTATAAATTTGGAAGCAGAAGTTTCAGCTCAAGATAAAGTTTTGAGGTAAATGCACTATAACTTGAAATACTTTTTACTTCTATTAGTTATATCTCATTATGTATTGTCTCTCATCCCTCGTAACTTTCTGGTGCCCTGATAGCATCTTAGAACATCATTAAGTACATAAGCTGCTTCTCACAGTTGTAGCTTATATGCAAGGTACAAGGACTAAAGATGGATTATTGTCAGCTGAGGTACTTATTAATGTGAATTAGTTCATTTCTTGCGCTATTGTAGCGTCAAATCAGCAGTGGGGGATAAAGTGTCCCAGGCAGTGCTGGGGATCTGCCTCTGGGGGAGGAGATCGGGCTCCATACTGGCTGAGGAGGGAGGGATCCTTTCTTTCCTCTATTGTCCCACTGGATATCTCTTATTACAGCCTATGGCATGATGCTCTTATTTTCCCACATGGTCCCTTAAAAATCTGCATGCCCGCCCAGTCCTGAGATGGGTGAGGGCCCTCCTTTAAACTGTGAGAAGTGTAGGCAAGACCTTCCGGCTAGGATGCACTTGATTGGCTGGAATTGGGATGCTGGCAATGCTGCATGGGAAAAAGTTAGGCTCACCTGTGACCTCCTGTGGTCACTTTTAAGTGCCAGTGAAGGTAAACCTTTGGGGTGTGTCCATGTGTTGGAGAGATAGGCAGAAGCAAGGAGAGAGCCGGACCCCATACCTACCAACCTCATTCCTGGGGCCTGGGGCCCCAGACTTTGAGGTATCTGGGGTCTGGGTCCACTCAGTCTCACTATTCCCAGCCATACGTCTCGAGCCACATCCAACACTAGCCAGCTTTGTAAAGAGGCATATGGGCATGCATATTGACCTGCAGCTTCCTGGGACCGGCTCCCTTACTCTGGGAGGCCCACATACCTGATGGGCCAAAGCCAGGATCCTCCAGGGACACTCAACACCCTATAATGCAGTACATACTCATTGTTTTAATGGGGTTTAAGTACAAGAAATAGGTATTTTCATTTTTTCTTATTTTATATTTTGAATATAATGTGGACTGAGCATCATGTTACATTTGAGTGATTCTCACTGCTGTTCTGGGACTAACAGTGTTAGCATTATATGGGAACTTTTGAGTCATATCTTATACATACATATATATATACATATAATACATGTGTGTATAACTATATATATATATACATACATATGTATATGCATGCTTATATTTGGTTTTTCAATATGTTTTTCTGTGTAGCTCTGGCAGTCCTGGAATTCTGTCTGTAAAGTAGGCTGGTTTTGAACTCAGAGATCCATCTACCTCTGCCTCCAGAGTTCTGGGGTTAAAGGCATGTAACACCACATCCAGCTAAATTTTAATAAGTACCAAAGGTGATTATGATGTATGTTAAAATGTCTTTCATGTTTATCAGTTTTAGAAGTTTCTTTGTAATACATATATTTGCTTAAACGTATTCTGGGTTTTGCGAATTTTTTTCTGATTGATTTTTAAGAAATTGATTCTTTGAGAACTTCATAAGATGGTTCATAGTTCATTCCTCTCTTCCACCTCTTCTCTGATTCACCTTATCTGCCTATGCATCCAGCTTTGTGTGTGAACAAGAGCTTGCTCCTCACTTGCTCAAGCCCCCCCGACCCCCACTTTTACTTTTTTAGTATTAGCCAAATACTCTATGCACGGAGCCTGCCCTGGAGTGTGATTTGAAGTAATGGAGTAAAACAAGGGTTCACACCATTAAAGAAAAATGATTCTCTTTCTTGCAGAAGCTATCAAATGCCATTAGGGTAGGACTTTGTACCTACCTTCCTCTCTCCATTCTGTAATTTTGGAAAACACTGCTTTCCCTAAAGTCACACATTACTCTATGACTCTTAAAATCTTTCTGTTCTCTCTTCCATGCAGATCTCTGAGCCTTAGATGTCCTATTTAAGGCTGAACATTCCACAGCCTCTTATTCTCTGCATATCTACCAGTCATATGTCTCTGTATTAATTGCCATTAACTGTAAGAAGAAGCTTCTCTGATAAGGGCCGAGTTATACACTGATGGATATAACAACTCACTCGGAATTGTTTTCACTCTATGTCCATTTAGTAGAACAGTAGTAGAGAGTCTCCCCTAGGGTTTATGACCAGTTTAGCTGTAGGCTCTCAGCCTTGTGGGCAGGGCCAGGTGTGGGTTCTGTCTCACGGGGCAGCCTTAAATCCAAGGAGAAGGTGGTTGGTTCTGTCCTTGACATTTGTGCCACTGTTGCATCAGGTGGCATATCTAGCAAGGGAGGTCATTGTTGTAGCTGGAAGGGTTCAACTTGGTGATAACTTTTCTCCTCCAGCAGCATGCATAGAACCTTTGCACTTTGAAAGACATAAGCTTTCATTTGAGTACTAGCTAGATTTCTTCATGTTCTGTCACTCAAGTATGCAGTATGGTTAGCAGTAGGGCCTTACCATCAAATTCTGAATGGTAACTAAGAGCAGTGGCAATAGCCTGTAAGTTTGAGGTTTCCTGGGCGCACTGCCCAGCAGCTGAAAAAGAGGGGCTCTTTTGCTGGTATAGAGAGCTGGTACTTTTTTTTTTTTTTTTTTTGTAGTATGTGGTATCTATTTGGGGAACCACCCCTCATTATGGGATAATTCCATTTAAATATATATACATATTAGGAAGTTGCTACAATATTAGGCTTCCATAAAGCTTTTTTTTTTTGTTTGTTTTTTTCGAGACAGCGTTTCTCTGTGTAGCCCTGGCTGTCCTGGACTCACTTTGTAGACCAGGCTGGCCTTGAACTCACAGAGATCCACCTTTCTCTACCTCCTGAGTGCTGGGATTAAAGGCGTGTGCAACCACGCCCAGTAGTTACAGCCAGCTATGGACTGCCATGTGGGTGCTGGGATTTGAACCCGGGTCCTTTGGAAGAGCAGGCAGTGCTCTTAACGGCTGAGCCATCGCTCCAGCCCCCATATAGCATTTTCAAAAGGCGTCTAGTGATAGTTATCCATGTTCTCTCTACTTTGTCCTCCCATCTGTCACATCATATCTGTCTCATTTTTCCAGTCTTACTTTTCCACCTTTCCCTTTTTTTTTTTTTTTTTGGTTTTTTGAGACAGGGTTTCTCTGTATATCCTTGACTGTCCTGGACTCTCTTTGTAGACCAGGCTGGCCTTGAACTCACAGAGATCCACCTACCTGCCTCTGTCTCCCTAGTGCTGGGATTAAAGGCGGGTGCCACCACATCTGGCTCATTTTAATAGTTCTTAAAGTTTATTTTCTTTTTATAGAGAGGCAGAAGATAAATTAGAGCAGAGTCAGAAAATGGTGATTGAAAAGGAACACAGTTTACAAGAGGCAAAAGAGGAATGTATAAAATTGAAGGTGGACTTACTTGAACAAAGTAAACAAGGAAAAAGGTATGTGGGATTTACTTATTTGTAGTACTGAGAGATGAACCTGTACATGATATACCACTTAGCCATAGCTCTTTTAAAGCAAATAACTTTTTTTTTTTTTTTTTTTTTTGATAAGCTGTTGCCATGTAACCTTGTCTGGCCTGGTACACACAGCGCAGCCCAGGTTGGCCTCCAACTTGGTGTGATTCTTCTGCCTCCTTTTTTTTTTTTTTTTTTTTTGGTCTTTTGAGACAGTTTTTCTCTGTGTAGCCCTGGCTGTCCTGGACTCACTTTGTAGACCAGGCTGGCCTCAAACTCCCAGAGGTTCCCCTGCCTCTGCCTCCTGAGTGCTGGGATTAAAGGTGTGCACCACCACACCTGACAGTTACATACAGCTGTGAATGCCATGTGGATGCTGGGGTTTGAACCTGGGTCCTTTGAAAGAACAGTCAGTGCTCTTAACCACTGAACCATCTCTCTAGCCCCTCAGCTGCATCTTTAGTTTACTGCAACTTCAGTGAGATAATAACATGTGAAAACCAGATTCAGAATATAAAAAGGGGGGGGGTGGGGTGGGGCTTGAAGAGTTGAACAGCACAACTAAAAATCTTTATTTAGGGCCAGGCATAATGGTCTACAAAGGGAGTTTCAGGATACCCAGGATTACATAGAGAGATGTTGTCTCACCAAAACAAAACAAAAAACCATGTAGATGTAGGAAATTAGTTATACTTTCACTTGAAATTAGTTTATAGTTAAAGGATCTGAAATACAGAAAGTAATGCTCTTGAAAGGAAAGATTTAAGACTATAGATGGTGTAATTGACCTTGAGTGATAAGAGGGTCAGAAGTTTCCCTTATATTAGAAAGGATATGATAGGTGTGATTTTAAATATAAAACAAGTTCTTTTTTTATTTTTATTTTTTTTTTTTTTTTGGTTTTTCGAGACAGGGTTTCTCTGAATATCTCTGGCTGTCCTGGACTCGCTTTGTAGACCAGGCTGGCCTCGAACTCACAAAGATCCGCCTGCCTCTGCCTCCCAAGTGCTGGGATTAAAGGCGTGCGCCACCACTGCCCGGCTTATAAAACAAGTTCTTATATGGTATTAATTAATGAAGCTTAGTGCTCTCAGCTAAGTATGAGAAGTATGAAGAAAGTCTGGCTCACCCAGGAGGCAAGGAGCAGGGTCGGGTGTAATGCTTATTGGTCAGCTTTATGTTAGTAAAAATTACAGGCTTGGAAAGATGATTCACTTGGTAAATTCTGCTATGTAAACATGGGGACCTGAGTTTGGCTCTCTAGTACCTCTAGGCACTACTGCGTACACACACACATCTGTAATCTCAGCCCTGGGGGGATGGGGACTGGTAGAGTGGTGGAGTATGGGAACTCATTGGCTAGCCAGCCTAGCCAAAACAATGAGCACCAGGTTCAGTGAGAGACCCTGTCCCAAAAAATGAAGTGGAGAGCAACTGAGGAGAAACTTGATGTTGACCTTTGGCCTCCAAATGCATGTCCAGACAAATAGCCACATGCACATGTGTACATATACACAAAATCATATACACCACATATGTCCATACATATACAGCAACACATACCTACATGCATGCAGACACATGTACATAAGTTGGCTTAGATTAACTTCTCAATGCAGAGAATTCCTTACTTTTGTTGTTTCTTTTTAAACTAGAGCTGAACGACAGAGGAATGAAGCACTGTATAATGCAGAAGAGCTGAGCAAAGCTTTCCAGCAGTACAAAGAGAAAGTGGCGGGGAAACTGGAGAAGGTGACTTAGGATTTAGGGTCCTGTATGACTGTCTGTATTTAAAAGTAGATAACACATAGAAGACACAGAAATAAAATTATTTCAGCCGGGCGTGGTGGTGCACGCCTTTATTCCCAGCACTCAGGAGGCAGAGGCAGGTAGATCTCTGAGTTTGAGGCCAGCCTGGTCTACAAAGCGAGTCCAGGACAGCCAGAGCTGTTACACAGAGAAACTCTGGCTCAAAAAACCAAAAAAAAAAAAAAAAAAAAAGTTAGGGAAGTAGGTAAATATAGAGAAGCTGAGGCAATTAAGTATTTTTAAAAACCTGTTATCTAAAATATGTAGATATGTAGCATTATAATGAGATAGATTATTTTGTATAGTTAGTAAGTACTAGTTTTAAAAAGATTAAAAAGGTCAGTATCAGATGTTTAAGCTTTGTCAAGAGTGGTGAAGAATGAGACAGCTATATAGAATGTACAACCTCTGCAACGGGAGACAAGAAATACCAGAACAAGTAGCTAACTCTTCCACATGGAATGAGGAGGAAATAAGTAGGAAGCCCGGATAGAAAGCTGGATTAGGAAAGGAGGTTTAGGACGAGGAGAACCCTGTGCCTGTTAGTAGGTTTGAACGGAGAGTTGGCAGAAGGAGTAACAAAGAAACCTTGAAGATAGTGGAATCACAGAGAGTGGAAGTTGGCACTAGCAAGATTATTCAGTGTGTTATAATTGTAGAGAATGTGTTTGTTTTGTTTTTGAGGTACCCATCACTGTGTAGTCCAGACTGCCTGGAGCTCATGATTCTCCTTTAGATTCCTAAGTGCATGCATCTCCCATACCTGCCCAAGAGCCTCTTTTTAACCAAATACAGACATTTCTGTCCCTTAATGGAAAAATATAGATGAAACTGTTTTAAAAATCTTTTCCATAGGAAACTTGAAGTTTGTATTACATGTTGCCGAGCATGTTGGGTGAGTGATGGGAGATGTAGGGTAAGTGAGTCTCATAGTAAAATTCTAATGAGAGGGAAGTAGCTAAAGCCAAAGTTTTCAAGGGAATATATAAAAAGACAAGAACATAATAAAAAACGAACAACTGGTAAAAGAAAATAAGAATAACTAGCATCTTGTAAGTCCAATGTAATATTGACATGACTGGAAAAGAGGAAGACTTTAAGAAGTTGTCAATTTTTAGGTGAAGATGAAACTTAATTATCAAATATATTTATTAATAACTGTAAGCACTTATAACAAATATAAACACTTATTCCCTAACTACTAGCCCTAAGAATGACTATAACCCCTATTACCTAACAATTAAAGCTACTAAAAACTATAACAACTATTATCTAACAACTAATCCTAACCTTTTAGAAGGACACAGCCTCTGGGGCAGGTCCTCAGTTGTCAGGAACACCTCAGGAGTAGATCCTTTAAGGCACTTAGTCAACAGTCTTTCTTCAGGAACACCTCAGATGTGGGTCCTTTATGGTAAATTGGCTATAGCAGCTTCACTTTAAATGAGTCTAGAGTCTTTCTTCTCTCTGGAGCCTTAGCTGTCCATAAGCCAACTTACTCAGTTTGTATTAGCCACTCAGCTGCTCTGCCTCAGTCTTTGAGGCTGGTCACAGTTACATTCAGGCCACTGTTTGAAGTGGTCGAGCCCCTCTAGACAAAAGCTGTGTGTGCCACAGGGTTAGTCCTTGGCCTTGTGCTGCTTTGCTGAGGCTGTCTCTGCTCACCAGCTTCTTTCTGCCTCAAGGAGAGCTGATCATATTTTTTTTTTCAGCTCTGTTTGAGATCAACTTTTCAGTCTGCCTGTATTTTCTCCATCAGATGATACAAGCCACCTTGGATCTCATTGTCTCTAGTGTGGGAACTCTTGGGTTCCACCCACCTCATTGTTAAATAGGGTGTCATTGTTTCACCTGACTTCAGCCTAATCCGGGCCCTACCCAGTTGTAAGCCTATTAGCAGCTGAAAACAATGGCAAGCCATCAACCTTGTTTTTAGTCCATATGCTGCCATGCCAAGTGCCCACAGGTCCCAGGCTGATCTTCATGCCCCCTTTTAAGAGACTGAATCAGAAGCTCCTAAATATTCATTAAATCTAATTTTATTAATCTAACTCCTCTTATAATTAGGTACTGAAGGGGAAAGTTTTCATTTGTCATTCCTTTTCAGTAAAGTTGTGAATACCATTTACATTCTCCCTCTCTTTCTCTTTGTGTGTGTGTGTTTGTGTGTGTGTGTGTGTGTGTGTGTGTGTGTGTGTGTGTGTGTGTGT
>CAJQZJ010000664.1:278013-361718 GCA_907164525.1 Lophiomys imhausi | reverse complement strand
TGTGTGTGTGTGTGTGTGTGTGTGTGTGTGTGTGTGTGTGTGTGTGTTTGCGAGTGTGGAGGTTAGAGGACAACTTGTTGGACTTGGTTTTTTGTTTCTGCTGTGTGAGTCCTAAGATCAGGGTCAGGTTATCAGGTCAGAGTACAACTACCTTCTCTCCCTGAGAAAGCCTTTTTTTTTGAAAGCCTTTGAGAAGGTTCTCATGGAAATATATATCTTAGAAGGGACTTTTAGTAAGTTGATGTTAGAGCAAAAATACTTTTAGGAAGAATGTCTTCAAAGACATAGGAAAATGTAATAGATTTAAAAAAAAATTTACTTGCCAGGCATGGTGGCGCACACCTTTAATGCCAGCACTCGTGAAGCAGAGGCAGGCTGATCTCTGTGAGTTCGAGGCCAGCCTGGTCTACAACAGGACAGCCAGGGCTATTACACAGTGAAACCCTGTCTTGAAAAAAACAACAACAACAAAAAAAACCAAATTTACTTAACTTTAATGGTTTCTAATTTTGTTCAGTAAAACCCTGTAGTTGGATTGATATAACAAAAGATAACACAGGAGATGGAGTAAGTTCATTCATTCTTCTGTCTTCTCAACCTGAGTGGTTTGTAATTTATTATTATTATTATTTGTGTGTGAGTGCATGTGTTAGTGAGTGTGTTGTTGTGCACAACAGTGTACACGAGGCACTCAGAAGGTAACTTTGTGGAATTTTCTCTTTGTACCTTTATATGGTGTCTTGGTTCTTTTCATTTGCTGTGACAAAACACCATGACCAAGGCAGTTTATAAAAGAATGCTTTTTTTTTTTTTTTTTTTAAAGAATGCTTTTAATTTGGGACTCATGATTCCAGTGGTCAGAATCCATGATGGCATAGCCAAGGCTTGATGACAGATACGGCTGAGAGCCCACGTCTGGGTCCAGAAGCAGGAGGCAGAGAACACATTGGAAACAATGGCAGTCTTGTGAAGCTTCAAAGCTGACTCTCAGTGACACACCTCTTTCAATAAGGCCATACCTCCCAGTCTTCCCTAAACCACTCCACCAACCCAGGACCAGTTCAGACATGAGCCTATGGGGCTATTCTCATGTAAACCAATGCACACAGGTTCCAGGATAAGAACTGAGGCTGTCAGGATTGCATTGTCAAACAGCAAGTACCCATGCCGGGTCCACTGAGCTGTCTTGTTGACCCCTTGGATTGTTATTTCACTGGGAGTATTTTAAAATTTAAAAATTAAATTTCTGAAATTCGTGCCCTGAAGGGGATCCTTAAATTATTTAGATATACAGTCTCCGTTTGCATTGCTTGCTTAGTTTTTGTTTGGCCTGAGCATTTTGCCTTCAGGTGACATTGCTCTTGCCAGTCTGTTACTGGTACTCAATGATTTCTGAATAAGTAGGAATACCTTCCTTCCTGTCTTTTGTTCTATGTTGTTTCTTTTCACTACAGTACCAGGGACTTAAATATAAGAAATACTTAGCCTATTCCTGTTTCTTTCCAAAATCACTACTTATAGTTTCAGCTTGAAACAATGTAAAACTTATAATATATTAATATATTCACTTTAAATGAATTTTTTGTTTTAGGTTCAAGCTGAAGAAGAAATACTAGAGAAAAATCTTAGTAACTGTGAAAAGGAAAACAAAAGGCTTCAAAAAAAGTGTAATCTGTATAAAAGTGAACTTGAAATTTTGAAAGAGAAATTCAGGTACATTATTATGGAAAACAGATTTTTTGATGTGCGAATGGGAAAAAAGGAAACATTTCAAAACACATTTTTTACTGTAAATATGAACTTTTTTTTTTTTTTTTTTTTTTTTTGGTTTTTCGAGACAGGGTTTCTCTGAATATCTCTGGCTGTCCTGGACTCGCTTTGTAGACCAGGCTGGCCTCGAACTCACAAAGATCCGCCTGCCTCTGCCTCCCAAGTGCTGGGATTAAAGGCGTGCGCCACCACCGCCCGGCAAATATGAACTTTTTATGTAATGTAGAAGGCTAAGATTCATGACTGAAAATTCTGTAGGTTAAAAAGGTATCATTTTAAATATAATACATTTTTTGTTTTGTTTTGAGATAGGGTTTCTCTGTATAACCACCCTGGCTGTCCTGGAACTTGCTTTGTAGACCAGGCTGGCCTCAAACTCACAGAGATCTATCTACCTGCCTCTGCCTCCCAGATAATACATCTTAATCCTAACAGGTTTGTAAATATAGAATTACAATACAGACAAACTGTTCTTAGAGCGTAATCACATTAACTAGCTAGCAAAGATTCTTAAATAGGAAGAAAAATCACCCAGTGCAATTATTTTTGTTTTATAAAGGAAGAAACAGGTTCAGAGAGTAGCGATTATTTTTCCATAGTCAAGAAGGTAGATTAGAGACTGTTGAAGAGTCTTACCATGTAATGGTACTTGCTGCATAAGTCTGCTGATCTGAGTTTGATTGCTGGCACCCACATAAAAGTGGAAGGAGAGAACCAACTCCACATATTTTTCCTCCAATCTTTACATAAGAGTTGTGGCAAATGCTATCCCCCCAATCTCTCTATCCCTTCCTCCCTCACACACACTAGTAATGATAATGAATAAATTTAACATTTTTAAAGTTAGATTAAAGATGATAACCGGGTCTTTTGACTCTAGTGCTCTTTATAATATAAATTTTTTATAACTAATAATTCTGACCAACTTTCAGAAAGTAATATTAATCCATTTTGATCACCTCAAGACTATTAATTTAAGGTGGAAAGAGCAATCATCTTTTGTCTAATTGTATAATAAATATAATTATAGCACATGTTCCTTAAGGTGGATGCATTAGTACTTTTGCTTTGGTAGATGAGGTAAGGTTCCTAAAGTAATTCCTAGGACTTCATGCTATCAAGTGGAGAAGTAAAGTGCTGCTGAGTATACTCTGATTAATGCTTGATCACTAAAATTTTTGTTTTTTATTTTATAAAATAGCTTCTAAAAAGATTTTGTTTGTATTTAAAATTATATCTACATATGTGTCTGTGTGGCAGAAGGTGTTGTGCTTGTGAGTACAGTGTCCTTGGAGGTCAGAGGAGGGCATTGGATTTTGTTTGTTTGTTTGTTTGTTTTGGAGACAGGGTTTCTCTGTGTATCTGGCTGTCCTGGACTCACTTTGTAGACCAGGATGGCCTTGAACTCACAGAGATCCACCTGCCTCTCTCTCCCTACTGCTGAGATTAAAGATGTGTGTCACTACACCCGGCTGGGCATTGGATTTCTAAAGCTGGAGTTATAGGTGGTGTAAGGCAGCTAATGTGTGTTCTGAGAACTGAATTTGGTCCTTTGTAAGAACAGCAAATACTCTTAAACACCGAGCCATCTCTCCAGTACCTATAAGATCATTTTTATTTTATAACAACTTCCTCCACCTACCAATACTAGAGATCATGACTTTTCAGGTGTCATGCAAATAATCTTCCAGTGATCTGTCTCCCTAGTCTAGTCACTACAAAATGTTATCTTCTCTGCATTACGATCATGAATTCATAGCAGTAATTACACTTACTTTTTTCTATGTTTTGTTAAATAAGCTTACTTTCTGGCAACTTCATATCACATAAATGTTCTGATTACTCTCTTCCCCCACTTTCATCTCCTTCCTACTTTTTTCGGCCCCACCCTCAAGTCCCATTCTCATGTCCATGTCTTGTTGCTTTATGTGGAACAGAGTGTAACCAGGGCTGTCTCTGCCCATGTGTTCGGAACTATCTAATAGAAACTAGTGTGCTCACCAGTAGTACACAACTGAAGACAGTGACTCCTCTCCTTCCACATCCATCAGTGGTCAATAGTTCATCAGGGAAGTATAGGGCCTCGAGTGTCTCTCCCTGCTTCTGGCTTTTAACAGAACCAGGCTTATGCAGGCTTTGTGCAAGGCAGTGGAATTGCTTTGAATTCAGATTGTAATGGATGTTTCACATACAGACGATAACATTTTGTAGCACTTTGAATTTTTCTCTATTACATGATATTGGCTATGAGTTTGTCATGAATTTATTATGTTGAGGTATGTTTTTTCCATTGCTATTCTCTTAAGGGATTTTACTATGAAGAGATGTTAGATTTTGTCAAAGGTATTTTCTGTATCTGTTGAACTGTTCATGTGATTTCTGTCTTTATATAATTTATACATTTGCATATATTAAACCATCTCTGCATGTATAGAATAAAGCCAACCTGATCATCTCTAATTTTATTAATTTGGGTCTTTGTTTTGGTTAGTTTGATTTACAGTTTTCCAATCTTTTTTGTCTTTTTCTTTTTAAAAAATTTATTTTTGTTATTTGTGTGTGTGTCTTTAAGTGTGTGTGCAGGTATGTGTTGTGACCCTCAGAAACCAGAAGATGGCATTGAATCCCTAGGTGTTGGAGTTACAATCAGTTGTAGCCACCTGATATGGGTGCTGGGATCTGAACTTCAGTCCTTGTGTTAGATTAACAAATGGTTTTAATTTCTGAGTTGTCTCCCCAGCCTTTGTTTATCTCTTCACAGAACCAACTCTTTGTTTCATTGATTCTTTGTTTCCATTTCAGTAGTTTCCTACTTGTTTTTGGTGTTTCAAGGTGATTTCTCTGTCTAACAGCCCTGGGTGTCCTGGAACTCCCTTTGTACAATAAGCTGGCATCAAACTCATAGAGACCTGTGTGCCTCTGCCTCCTAAGAGCTGGGATTAAAGGTGTGTACTACTATTTTTGGTAATTTCTACCTGGTTTTAAATTATTTCTTCCTATCTATTTTTGAGTTTAGTTTTCTTTTTTTTCCCCCACACTTTTTTGTTTTTGTTTTTTGAGACAGGGTTTCTCTGTGTAACTGGCCCTGGCTGGTCCTGGACTTGATTTGTAGACCAGACTAGGCTGGCCTAGAACTCACAGAGATCCTCCTGCCTCTGCCTCCAAAGTGCTTGCTTGCACCATCATGCCTGGCTTTTCTTTTGTTTTTCAAGATAGGGTTTCTTTATGTAGCCCTGGCTGTACTGGAACTCACCGTAGATCAGGGTGGCCTTAGATCTACCTGCCAATGCTTCCTGTGTGTGTGGAATAAAGGCGTATGCCACCATGTCCAGTATAAATATTTTTCTTTGTAATTTGTTCTCAAAGGAAATTTAACCTAGAGAACCACAGTTTAAGTGTACTTAGCAAAGCAAAGTGAAATGTACACATCAAAGAGAGATTAGAGTGGGTTGTCCTGAGAGGGCAGGATAGTAACCCTTAGTTCTATGTGTGGATACTTGCATATATTTATGAAGTGAATGACATATTCTTGTGTGTATTGTAACCTTTTTTTCCACTCTCAGATAATGGTGAACAAGATCTTCGCACAATCTTCTTGAAAGTTCACAAAGATGAGAGGAGCAGTTGTCAAAACCACAATGTAAATGGTATACTCATACCAGATCCTTTGAGTATACAGCATTTTGTTAGTATGCACATGTGGCAGTTGGGAAGGTGCCTGGGCCCTCAGTTCCTCCTTAGTGGGAAGACAAGCTGCACCTTTACTGATGTTCACCCACAGTGAGGCATTCTTGTAATCAGTTTACTGCTCACCTCAGAGCCCACTCCTTGTCTACAAGTTGTTCCTATTCTTTTCTTCTTTCTTTCTTTTCCTTTTTTTGAAAGATAGATTTACGCACTGCAGCCCAGGCTGGTCTGGATGCACTGTCTAGCTAAGGCTGGCGTCAAACATGAACAGTTCTTTTGCCTTCGCCTCTTGGTTGCTGGTAATCCATGTGAGCTGCCATGCCTGGTCTACTGTTCTTGTGTCCCTAGGATAATGCCATTTGATCATTTCAACTAATCTTCAGGATGGTATTGTACTCAGTGTAGTGGCATTTTGTTGAGTTTTTTATTTTCTGTTTTCATGTAGAATATCAGCCTTTACTTTTCCCTTTTTTATTGTGTCCTTGGTTTAACGTGACAGTGTGTAAAGGTGATAATTGAAACTGTATACACATTTTACTTTCATTTTAATTTTTTTTCTTTATAGGCTGTTAAAAGAAGAACATAACAGTGGAAAAGAAAAATTAAGGATTATGGCAATGAAAAACTCAGAAGTCATGTCACAGTTAACTGAATCCAGACAATGTATTCTGAAACTAGAGAGTGAGTTAGAGGACAGAGATGAAATATTACGAGAAAAATTTTCTTTAATAAATGAAAACCGAGAATTAAAGATTCGTGTTGCAGCACAGAATGAACGACTGGATTTGTGTCAGAAGGAAATTGATAGTTCAAGGTTGGAACTGAGGAGTTTAGAAAAAATGATATCCCAGATGCCAGTAAGTATGTGTGAAAAGAAGTGTAGTGCACTCTCCATGTAGTGGAAAAGGGAACGATGTTTCATAGAACATCACTGTGCAGTTGCTTCACTAGCTGATGGTCTTGTTTTGTTTTGTTTGTTTTTTGAGACAGGGTTTCTCTGTGTATCCCTGGCTGTCCTGGAACTCAATTTTTACACCAACCTGGCTTCAACTCACAGAGATCCACCTGCCTCTGCCTCCCAAATTCTGGGATTAAAGGCGTGCGCCACCACACCCAACAATTATAGACATCTGTGAACTGCCATGTGGGTGCTGGGATTTGAACCCAGGTCCTTTGGAAGAGAAGCCAGAGCTCTTAACCACTGAGCCCATCTCTCCAGCCCCATATCTTCATTTCAAGTTGAATACTCATAATACTCAATTTAAATTGAAGTCTTTATTTGTGGTCATTGTCAAGCGTGATTTCACATGTTCTAAAAGTGGCTATAATACATGTTTGATCCTTTGTTTCATAAAGTGCTGGGTCTGATTTAGAAATGTTAAATTTTTTCATTTCTAGAAAGCGTGACATGGTTATTTGAAGTTTTTAGTCATTGAGTGCTTTGTTGTTTGTCATAACTACTTTTTAAAAAAGATTTATTTCATGTGCATTGATGTTTTGCTTTCATGCGTGTCTGTGATAGGGTGCCAGATTCTCTGGAACTGGAGTTACAGACAGTTGTGAGCTGCCATGTGGGTGCTGGGAATTGAACTCAGGTCCTGTGGAAGAGCTGCTAATGCTCTTAACTCACTGAGGCATCTCTCCAGCTCCATGTCATAACTACTTTTTAAAATCCTGTATTATTTTTAAATCTATGTATAACCTTCCTATCCATATTTAAAATTTTCTACATATAAATTTGTCTAGAAAGGCTTCGCTTAGTGAATTATTGAAAACACTGTGTATTATAGTTTGTTTTAATTTAGTATTATGTTTTGAAATATATTCATACTGATTTATAGAACTCAAACATGATTACACATTTAGATTGTGTCCATGAAATTCATAGTAATTTTTCAAACTGAATGTTAACAAAACAGTTTTATCGCATATGTAAGTTTATAAATGTTTGTTTTTACACTTTCAGTTAAAAAGAGAGATAGTTGGCTTTGAGACGTCTCTTTCCAAGCACCTGATGAGTAGTTTTCCTAACAAGGAGGACAACTGCATTGGCTGCTGTGAGGCAAATAAGTTGATGGTTTCCGAATTGAGGTATACTTTTCAGTTGTTCAAGTTACAGTAAATAGAGTGCTTTGTTGTCTATAAATTAGAATGGTTGGTTGAGTAGTTTAAAAATACAGGAAATTCCAGAGAATCTTACAAAAATCCTGGCTGCCCAAGTTAAAATTGATTCTTAAGATTTTTGTTGTTATTTGTTTCAAATGTATTCTTTTAAATAAAAACATTACAAGATGGAAATCCTTTGACCTTTTGCCAGTCCCATTGTCCCTCCCACTCCTCCAGATAACCGTCATTGTCAATTAGAATGCATAGCCTTCTCTATGGTAAATGTTTACATTCTCACATACACATATAAACGTGTTTATATTTACTATTTTTCTTTAGCACTCACATCATTAAATAAAAAACCTATTCATCAAGGCAAGAAAGAAATGGCTTAGTGAGTCAGAACACATGGCACGGCTCTTGGAAAAGACCTTAGTTAAGATTCCCAGCACACATCTCAGGCAGCTCACAACTACTTTGCAGCTCCAGCTACAGGATATCCAATACCTCTGACTTCTATTAGCACCTGCACTTATGTTCACATACCCCACCCTACAACACATACATATTTATATATACACATAATTAACAATAAAATAAACCTTTAAAAAAAATCCATCCATCCTTGTTGAGATAGAGTAACTGGTCAGAGGATAAACTTGTATGATTACTTTAATAGTTGTCCTAGAACTGTTTCACAATTAATTTAGCCATTCTCCCTGATGTTACCTAGTGTTTAGTTTTTGTTCTATTATAAACAGTGCTGCAAAGAACATCTTTATATATTGTTCCTTGTACATTCATGTGAAGGTTTCTTTTTTTTTTTTGGTTTTTCGAGACAGGGTTTCTCTGAATATCTCTGGCTGTCCTGGACTCGCTTTGTAGACCAGGCTGGCCTCGAACTCACAAAGATCCGCCTGCCTCTGCCTCCCAAGTGCTGGGATTAAAGGCGTGCGCCACCACCGCCCGGCTTGTGAAGGTTTCTTTAACATGAATTCTTTGAACTGAAATTTATAGATTTTAGAATATATTTTCAGTTTTACTAGTTATTGTGTTTGTAAAGTGGTTCAAGCAGTTTGCAGTCCAACTTTTGGTTTGTGAGGATTTCCATGTCCTACCTGGGCTTGATGGCTCACACCTTTAATCTCAACACTCTGGAGGCAGAAGCTGGTTTATCTCCTTGAGTTTGAGGCCAGTGTGGTCTACATAGTGAGTTCCAGGACAGCCAGAACTATGTAGAGATACCTTGTCTCAAAATATAAAAACAAACAAAAAAGAATTATCACGTCTTGCATAAGAATTGACTGTTACCGAAATTGTAAAGTTTTTATTCATTTTATTTTTTTATTAGTTGTGTGTATGTCACACACACAGACTCACATACACAGAGAAACCCATGGCAGTTATATAGAGATCAGAGCCCAACTTTCGGGAATGATTTCTTTCCTACTATAGGATCTAGGGACCAAACTCAGGGCCTCAAGCTTGTGAGGCAGGGTGGCTCACTGAGCCAGCTTGTTGGCTCAGTATTTACCACATCTTTAAAGGTGAAAAATACTATTTTTAAAATAAATTCTTAAAGCCAGGTGGTGGTGACTCACACCTTTAATGACAGCGATTGGTAGACAGAGGCAGGCGGATCTCTGAGTTAGGCCAGCCTGGTCTCCAGAGTGAGTTCCTGGACAGTCAGGGCTACAGAGAAATCCTATGTTGAAAATTTTTAAAAAAGTAAGAAAGAAAAAAGAAGAATCTTAGTAATAACTTCTGGTTTCTTTTGTGCTAGGATTAAGCTTGCAATAAAGGAGGCTGAAATTCAAAAGCATCATGCAAATCTGTGTAGGAATCAGTTCTCTCAAAATGCAGTTGCCAAGGATGGTCAAGAAGGTGGCAAAGTAAATACTTTAGAAACAGAGCCTGTAAAACTAGGTGGTAGTCAAGTAGGTGAGTATATTACATTGAATTACTTCAATAAATGATAGTTGTTTGCTAGTAGTATTTTAAGGAAAAGATTATATTAATTGATAATGTTAAAAACACTTAGTCTTGGCTGGTTGTGGTAGTGCACACCTTTAATCCCAGCACTCAGGAGGCAGAGGCAGGTGGATCTCTGTGAGTTCCAGGCCAGCCTGATCTACAAGGTGAGTCCAGGACAGCCAAGGATACACAGAGAAACCCTGTCTCGAAAAACCTAAAAAACAAACCAAAAAAAGCCACTTAGTCTCCCATTAATACTTAGGGGTTGAAAAGACAACAAGAAGTGTGTAGTTCTTAGACTTTGCATTATTTAAAAAATAAGTTGCTGAAATAAAATTTTATCCAGTAAGATGTACCTACTTCAGATTTCAGTTGGGTTGCCAAGCATGACAGCACACATCTTCATTTTAGCACTCAGGAAGCAGAGGCAGGAGGATCTCTGAGTTCAGGGCCAGTCTGGTATATATAGACCAAGGACAGCCAGAGCCATAGTACAGCCCTGTCTTGAAAAAACAAATAATACATAAATATTTGTTTGCATGCAATTGGTTTGCAAGTTTGTTTTTAAATATATTTTTGTACTTCTTACTATAACCATAACCATATAACATTTTTATCAAGATCCTTTACAGTTCTTCTTGATTTTCTTTAGTTTTAATTTTCATTTGTTACTTTTCAGTGCTGGGGATTGAACCAAGAACTGAACTATATTCTGAGCCTTTTATTGAAGTGAATCCTGTTATTTTCAGATATAAATATTTAAAAGGGTGAACTTTTCTTTAAGCAGTTCTTTGCATCTCACTAGTTTTTATGTTGTATTTTCATTTTATACAGCTGAAACAGTAAATTGATTGATTGCATCTTTAGTGATTGAATCTTAGGCTGTGCATTTGTATTTCTAAGTCTGATTTATTTTGCTTAATATTCAGGTTTTTCAAAATATCTTTATAGTGTTAGTAGCTGTCAGAGAACATGTTTCATGTAATTTTATTATTTACTTTGTTAGTAGTAGTTATTCAGCCCAAGGCTTCATGCATGGTAAGAATGTGACCTACCATTGAACTGTATTCCCCAGTTCTAATTTTTTTGTTTGCCTTTTTTTTTTTTTTTTCTGGGTAAAGTGGCTTTATTAGAGTGCCAGGATCATAATAGAACTTAGGAATTAGCATTGGGGCCCTTCTTCTTGCCAAAGGTGGGCACAACATTGACAAAGCGACGGTTGTACTGCATTCGTCGCTTGGCCCGGCCAGTCTTCTTCTTCTTCTTCTCCTGCTTGGCCACCTTGGGAGTTTGACCTCTCACTTTTCCAGCTCGAGCCAGGGAACCATGAACTTTACCTCCCAGCATGCGGCCAGCTACTTCCAGAGTGCTCAGGGCCTCTACACCACACTGGCCTAGGGTGGCCTCATTTTCCAGCGGCGAGCCTGCCAGAAGCACAACTTGATCTTCGGGGGCAATGCCTTCCAGTGAGGCCACATGAGCTTTGATCTGGGCGACCGTCTCCTGGCCGGTCACCTCGAGGGTGTGTAGCTCCTGGGCTCGTACAAAAAGCTGCATGTTGGCGACTAACCCGCGGACTCAGCTGCTGCTCCCGCGAAGATGGAGTCAAGAAAGAGCTTGTTTGCCTTTTTTTTAGACAAGGTCTCACACGTAGGCCTTGTTGGCCTGGAACTTGCTATGTAGTCAGTCTGTCCTTGAACTCACCTGCATCTCATTCTGTAGAAGTTTGTGCACATGATTGCTGTTGACTCTAGAAGCCAGCACAGTGTAGCAGATTGGAGCTGGAGTACAGGCAGTTATGGGCTTCCTGACAGTGCTGGGAACTAGATGAAGGTCCTCTGTAAGCAGACCTACATCTGCAGGGCCACCCATCCAGCCCCTTTCCCTGTCTTTTAAAATGTCAGTTACACTAGGCTGGTAGTTTTAGTTTTAAGGTTTCTTCATGTCTGATGATTTTCAATATATTTGTTGTATCAATTATTGAGTGGTATTAAAATCTTCAAATATATGTGATTGTGTGTTCTTTTAGTTCTGTTAGTTCTTGTATTTTAAAAGTGTTATTTATATATACATATTGTCATATCTAATTGAATAGATCCACATATTAAGTGTCCCTTTTGGTTCTTGATAATCTTTATTTTGTTTGAAATCAGTGTGGCCCTTTTTAGTTTTTTCATTATAAGGGTTTGACTGATAGAAATTTCCCCCATTCTTTGAACTTGTGCATTAATAGCTAAGAAGGTGGTTCTTCGTTTGTTTGTTTTATGTTGTTGTTGTTGTTTTGAGACAGAGTTTCACTGTGTAGTCCTTGCTGTCCTAGACTCATTCTATAGACCAGGCTGGCCTCAAACTCATAGAGCTCTGCCTGCCTCTGCCTCAAGTGCTGGGATTAAAGACGTGTGACACCACCACTACCTGCCTGCTAAGGAAGTTGTTATAAATAATGTAATTGGGTACTGCTTTTATATATAATCAGACGCTGTATTTTAACTTAACATTTTATTAGGATATTCAGATTTAGCATAACTATATTTTTAGATATGATCTACTAATAAGTTTATTTTCTATTGTGTTCATCTTTTCTGCCTTTTTGATAAAAAAATTTTTAGCTTGTGGTACTAAGAATCAAATCTAGGATTTTGTACATGTTGGGTGAGTGCATTACCACTAAGCTATATGTTTAGTTCTTTTTTATATTATATTTGAATTTATTAAGTATAAATCTTTTTTTTTTTTTGAGATAGGGTTTCACTGTGTATCCTTGGCTGTCCTGGACTCACTTTGTAGACCAGACTGGCCTCGAACTCACAGAGATCCACGTGCCTCTGCCTCCTGAGTGCTGGGATTAAGGTGTGACATGCCCAGCTTCAGGTTTTTTATTATGAAAGAATATTAAACTTTGTTGAAGGCGTTTTGTGCATTAATTGAGGTGGTTATATGTTTTTTGTCCTTAAGGTTTTTTTTTTTATGTGCTGTATTACCCCTACTAATTTGCATATCATATAATTGTTTAAATAAGAAACTAAATTTTATTATTAAATAAATTCAACCATTTAAATTAATTTTTGACTCTTGAACTTTTATTTAGAGCATTTTTTTCTTTGGTGTTTAATTTCAGAAAGTATAAAAGATCGGAATCACTGTGCTGTTAACAAGCAGTATGAAAGAGAGAAGGAGCGGCTTGCTACAGGGATAGAAGAACTGCGTGCTAAGTTGACACAAATAGAAGCTGAGAATTCCGATTTGAAGGTTAACATGGCCCACAGGACTAGTCAGTTTCAGCTGATTCAAGAGGAACTGCTAGAGAAAGCTTCAGATGCTAGCAAACTAGAAAATGAAGTAAGTTTGGATTTACCTGGGTATAAGTGCTAAATTTTGAGATAGAAAAGTAGGAATGTTATGGGATTTTGTTACTATTGAAATCTAGGTTTATAAGGCTTTGGAAAATGATACCAAATAAGTTGTAATTCTTTTAAAATCATATTAGAAATGGATGTTTAGTTTATATTGAAAGTCAGAAAATACTACCTAGTATCTAAAAGTTCTCAAATTTGATGGAACTAATAAAATATAAGTTAATGTAATAATAATACGTGTTTATAGATCTTAGGTTGTGATAGGAAGAAGAGGAGTGGTAATAGTGGATTTCAGATTTTAGCAAACAGCAGAGCCACCTAGGATTCCTGCGTTTCTAGCAGTTGTGCTCACTAGGTATAAATCATGAATTCCTGTTTTAAAACATTACATCTGAATCTGAAACTGTGGGTTATATTCTGAAATGGAATGTTTTTCAACCATCTCATCATTTACCTTTTAAAAAGGTAATATATTTAGCTTATTAATTTCTATATGGCATTTTTCTGCCTGTACAACTTCTAAAAGGTTTTCTATTGTAAATCTACTAGTAAAAAAGTTCTTACAGTTTTTGTCTGAGAAAACTTTCTTCTTAATATTCTGAATGTTTTCATGGATTAGAGAATTTCTCATAAGCCCCTTAAACTAAGTCTTTTTAAATTGTAAAATTTTTTCTTACAATATATTCTGATCACATTTTTACTTTACCTCAATTCCTCCCGAATCTTCCCCACCTTCTACCCACCAAACTATTTGCCATTTCTTTCTCCTTTTCTCTTTAGAAAAAAAAGGAACAGGCATCAAAAGAGAAACAAACAAACAACCTACCCTAAACCCCACAAGAAACACATACATACCTACTTGCCCCCAAAACCCTGTAAACCCCCATAAAAACACTCGTCTCTGTGTTTCTGTTTGCTGCAAGAGAAAACTTCTCTGATTATGGATAAATGAGTCACTGATCTATGAGTATAGCAGAACATCATTAGTAGTCATTTTATTGGTCTGTTCCTTTAGCAGAACAACAACACCAACAACAACAACAACAAAAAACAGTTTGGTATTTGATTTTTCCCCTACAGCCTATCAAGTCCTACTTGGGATCTTGGTCACCCAAACAGTGTCAGGCATGGGTTCTATCTTGTGGAGTGATCCTTAAATCCAATCAGAGAGGGGTTGGTGTAGAAAAAATTAATTAAATTGTTTAACCAGTATTTATATTAATTGGTTTGGCAGTGTTAATCCTTAAGCAGCCATTACAAATGAGTATACAGACACCGGAGGCCACGTGGATTTTAACAAGCCTTGGCTTGAATTGAGCAAGGCCCATCTAAGCTAGCTCTTAATTCTATTACCCAAATATGACCCCATACATACGTCTCTTTGGACTGCCATTCTCCACACTATGCGGATGTTCCTGGCCATGTGGAATGAAGCCATGGTGTGTGTCCTCCTTCTTCCTACTCCTGGCTGGAATGAATCCTCCGTCTAAAGCACAGATTTCCTGCTAATCTCAGGTTCTCTGTCTTTGCCCAGTCTCAGCCCTTAGCATTTTATTTAACCAATCAGAGTCAATTAAGTAACAGACAGCAAGCAGGACCAATTAATCAACATTTAGAATGCATAACACCACCCCATCAGGTTGGTCACATCGACAACATTTGTGCCACTTTTGCACCAGCATATCTTGCCAACAGGTCACTGTTTTAGGCTGTAGGGCTTATAGCAGGGTTGATGATTACCCTTCGTTTCTAGTGGCATGCAGAGTACTTTGCAGTTTTATGAACACCAGTCAGGAGGGCTGAAGGCTCTAGTTAGGCACCACCTGCACCTAACCAGACTTCTCCATGTTCAATGAGATATATAGGTGCTGTCTTCAATAATAGGGCCTACCATCAGTTGTAGAGAGCAACCAGTAGCCTTGGCAGTAGCCTGAGATGTTTGGGGGTTTCCATGAGGCCCTTTTGGTGAATGGCTCAACTAGATATAACCCATTCCTGACATTGGAGGTTTTACTTGGTGGCAAAAGATGTCTAGTTGAGGCACTGTTTCCTTGTTATTTGGTGACTATATTTTTTCATATGTGTATATGTGTATGTATATATGTATGAAAATACATATTTACTTATTTATTTTAGGAAGGTTCTATTAAAAACTAAGTTTCCATTTGGCCCTCACATGACCTTCAGTGTTAGCTGTTCCTCCCTGTGTTCCCTCCATTACCCGTGTTGTCCCTCTCCCCATTTAACCTTCCACTTCAATGTCCTCTTGTCTCTATAACTACTTACTCTCTTCTCCCTTTCTATTTAGGGTTTGGAATGAAGACCAGGTATTTAATTTTAAGATACATGTCATTACTTTCAATGCTAACTGTGTTTTGTCTTTTTTTTTTTTTCAGATGACGAAGAAATGTTCTCAACTTCTAACTCTAGAGAAACAACTGGAAGAAAAAATTATTGCATATTCCTCTATTGCTGCAAAAAATACAGAACTTGAACAGGAGCTTATGGTAAAATTTACCCTTTTTATTTTGTTTTTGTATTGGTTTGGTTTGGTTTTTCCAGACAGGGTTTCTTTGTTTATCACTGGTTGTCCTTGAACTCACTCTATAGACCAGGCTGGCCTTGAATTTATAGAGATCCGCCTGCCTCTGCCTCCCAAGTGCTGGGATTAAAGGTGTGCGCCACCACACACGGCCATTATTACAGTTCGGAACTGCCATGTGGGTGCTGGGTTTTGAACCTGGGTCCTTTGGAAGAGCAGTCAGTGCTCTTAACCGCCGAGCCATCTCTCTAACCCCTTTATTTTGTTTATTAATATTGTTATGTCTATTTGATCTGTTATGTAGTTTGAAGTTTCTTTGTTGATTTCTAATTAATATTACTGATTTAAAGATAATAGTGCAGTGTTGAAGTTACCCACTATTATTTTGTCAGGACCTATCTATCCTTTTATTCCTTTTAGTGTTTGATATTGTAACCTTAACATTCAGTGTATATACATTTACAATTTTGTATGCACTCATGCACTCATGCATGTTTAGAGTCCAGGCATCAACATTGGGTGTCTCTCTTTAGTTTGCTTTAAGACAAGATCTCACTATGTATCCCTATCTGGCCTTGAACTCACAGAGATCCTCCTGGGTCTGCTCCCAGAGAAGTGGGTTTGAAGGTATCTGGGATCATGCCAGGCTAACCATGAAAGTGCATGTGGAGATCAGAGGGCAATTTTCAGGCGACAGTTTTCTCTCTGTGTCTCTGTCTCTCTCTCTCTCTTTTGTTTTTTTTTTTTGGTTTGTTTTTTTTAATTGTTGTTGTTTGTTTGTTTTTGTTTTGTTTTTCAAGAAAGGGTTTTTCTGTGTAGTGTTGGCTGCCCTGGACTCAATTTGTAGCCCAGGCTGGCCTTGAACTCACAGAGACATGCCTGCCTGTGCCTGGGATTAAAGGTGTGTGCCTCCATACCTGGCTCAATTTTCTCTTACCTTGTGGATGCCAGGGATTAGATTTGGATCAGCAGACTTGGTGCCAAGTGTCTTTGCCCACTCAACCATATTACTGGTCTGTCTTTGCTTTGTGTTTTTTCAATATTGGCTAGAATATGTTGTAGAGAGTCTCTTCTCTGGTCATTTGTGGTTATAGTTCTAAAAGACTCTTGTGTGTCTGTTTTTATTTTATTTTTTTAAGTTTTCTGCTGTAACTTCAGAGAATAGATGGTTCTCAGTGACTTAGTTTTTTACCTTAGCTCCTTTTCATACCTGGTAGATTTTTGGGTTTGGTATCCTCATCATATCCCAGAGTTTCTGGAAGTTGTTGCTGCTGCTGCTGCTGCTCCTCCTCCTCCTCCACCTCCACCTCCTCCTCCTTCTTCCTTCTTCCTCCACCTCCTCCTGCTCCTTCTCCTCCTTCTTCTTCCTTCTTCCTCTTGTCCCTCCTCTTTTTTGTTCCTCGCTCTTCTTCCTCTTTCTTCTTTTTTTTCCTCCCCCTCCTCCTCCTCATGTATGATGGTAATTTGGCCTTTATCCCTGATGTCTCTGTTGTACTTGGCCAAGCCTGTAAGTGACACTTTCTACGGTGTTTTATTGACCCTGCGCTGTGCTTTTCACCTCCAACATTTTGTCTGCATCTCCAGATCTTTCTCTGTTTCTTTGCTGTTTCATCTTATCCCATAATATTAACTTATTTTGCCCATATTGGTGATTTTCTCATCTATTTTACTGGTTTTCTTTGTTATATAGCTTAGATTCTTGTACAAGTCTTGGATTGATTTCTTTATTTTATTCATTTGCTTGTTTGAGTCCTCTTTGAGGTCATTGATTTAATTTTTTTTCTTTCATTAAAAATAGATTTTTTTTCATACAATATATTCTGATTTCAGTTTCTCCTCCCCTTCCCCTTCCCAATTCCTTCACACTCTCCTTCCCATCCAGATCCACACCCATAATAATAAATAAAATGAAGTAAATAAAAAGCAAACAAATTGAAATATTACCATACAACCAAACAAGAAAAAGTGCCAAATAAAGAA
Organism: Lophiomys imhausi; assembly: GCA_907164525.1. Taxonomy (NCBI): domain Eukaryota; kingdom Metazoa; phylum Chordata; class Mammalia; order Rodentia; family Muridae; genus Lophiomys; species Lophiomys imhausi. The sequence continues at coordinate 344,303 of CAJQZJ010000664.1, read as the reverse complement.
AACATGAGAAGTGCATATAGACACAGAGACACATATATTGGCAAACACAGGAATCCATAAAAACTCAAAACCAAAAGTCGTAATGTATATACAAAGCACCTGTAAAGTAAATTTTTAAAAATGCCCTGACTTAATATTATGAGACGAAGAACCTCCAAAGGTGTTAGTTTGTTTTTTGTTGGTCATCTACAGCTGGGCATGGGGCTGACCCTTAAGAGTGGTTTGTTTACCCAGTGACACTCCCCAGGAGAAAACTTCATTTCCAAGTGGCTATCAATTGGAGATTGCTTCTGGATTAGGGATGGGGGAATGTGTCAACTTCTCATTTCAGCTCTAAAACTTCATCTGGTACAAACTAGTGCAGGCCCTGTGCATGCTGCCACAGGCTCTGTGTGTTCATATGTGCAGCCAGCTATGTTGTGTCAGAAGGCCTTGATTCTTTGGTGTCCTCCATTCCTTCTGGCTCTTATATTCCTTCTACCTCCTCATACTTTGAGTTTCCTGAGCCCTGACGGGAGGGATCTGATGCAAACATCTTTTTAGAGTTGAGTGTTCCCAAGGTCTCTCACTCTCTGCATAATGTTTGGCTGAGGGCTCTATATTTACTCCCATCTGCTTTGGGAGGAAGATGGCTGAGTGTGGCACTGATCTATGAGTATAACATAATGTTGTCAGGAGTCATTATATTCCTATGTTCCTTTCGAAGAACAGTAGTATTTTGGTTTTCCCTAGGTCCCTGACCTATTTAGTTTCAGGTTCTTGACCACCCAAACAGCATTAGAAATGGGTTCCATCTTGTGGAGTGGACCTTAAGTCAAATCAGATATTGGTTGGTTACTCCTATAAGCTTTGTGCCACTATTGTACTAGAGTATCTTTCTGGCAGGTCAGTCTTGGAGATAGAAGGGTTTGTAACTGGGTTGGTGTTTACTTTTCTTCTTTGGTGGTATGCTAAGTAATTTTCAGTACCATGAATACTAGTCTTTAGGGGTGAAGGCTCTATGTAGGAACCAGCTCAATGAGTTATGTAGGTGTATCTTGAGAAATAGGGTCTTACCATTAGTTTGTGGAGAGCCACCAATAACTTTGGAAATAGCGTGGGTTGTTTGGGGCTTCTCATAGGACCCCTTTGGCCAACAACTCAATTAGATGTAATTCATTCCTGGTACTGAAGCTTCATTTGCTGATGACAGATGTCCAATTGAGGCTCTGTCTCTCCATTATTTGCCAATTTCATTTAGATCACCTTCATATGTATATATTTTAGAAACCTACTGTATTAGGTTTCCATATGACAGAGTTCTCTGTTTACCCTATTTTTTAAATTGGGTTATTTTTTTTCAATGGCCATTTTTAAAAAGTTCTTTATATATTTTGGATATTAGCACTGTGTAGATGTGTAGTTAGTAAAAATATTTTTTTATTCTGTAGTTTTTTGCTTTGTTCGAATGATGGTGTCCTTTGTTGTACAGAAGGTTTTCAGTTTTATGTGGTGCCATTTAATTGTTCTTACTGCCTGTGCTGTCAGTGTTTTATTGAGAAAGTGTTTCCCTGTGCCATTGAAGGCTGTTCCCACTTTTCTCTTTTATCACGCTCAGTGTGTTTGGGTGTGTGTTGAGATCTTTGATCCTTTTGGAATTGTGGTTTTTGTAGGATAAGTGTGAATCTATTTGTGTTCTTTTGCATACAGCCATTCAATTCCATCAGTACCATTTGCACCACTTGTTGAAGATGCTCTCTTGTTTCCAGTGTACATTTCTGGCTTCTTCTATTTTTTTTTTTATTTTATTTTGGATATTTGAGGGCTCTGTCTGCATGCCAGAAGAGGGCATCAGATCCCTTTATAGATGGTTGTGAGGCCCCATGTGGATGCTGGAGTTGAACTTATGACCTCTGTAAGAACAGCCAGTGCTCTTAACCACTGAGCCATCTCACCAGCTCCCATTTCTGGCTTCTTTATAAAAAACAATTACACCAGGTGTGGTGGTGCATACCTTCAATCCTAGCACTTGAGAGGCAGAGGCAGGCGGATCTCTATGAGTTCAACGATAGCCTGGTCTACATAGTGAGTCCAGGACATCCAGGACTATACAGAGAAACCCTGTCTCAAAACAAAACAAAAAAAACAACCCAACAACAAACAAACAAAAATCAGGTGTCCACAGGTGTGTGGACTTATTTCTGGGTCTTCAATTCTGTTCCATTGATCACTGTGTCTGTTTTTTTGCCAGTACTATGCTGGTTTTTGTTAAAAAAATATATATAGCTAATTAAACTATGTATCCAGTATTTATATTATTGTTAATTACAAAAGAGCACACAGGGACACCACGTGGATTTTAACAAGCCTTGGCCTGAATTGTGCAATCCTAGCCAATCTAAGCTAGCTCTTAATTCTATTACTCAAATATGACCCCATATATACATACGTCCCCTTGGACTGCCATTCTCCACCATATGCCGATGTTCCTGGCCATGCGGAATGAGGTTCTTTTTCCTAACCCATGGCGTGTGTCTTCCTTCCTGCTGCTCGTGGCTGGAATGCTTGAATCCTCTGTCTAAAGCACAGGCTTCCTGCTCTAATCCCAGGAAGTCCCACCTTTCTTTGTCTTTGTCCAATCTCAGGCCTCGGCACTTTATTTAACTAATCAGATTAAACGTAAGTAACAGACAGCAAGCAGGACCAATTAATTAACATTTAGAATGCTTAACACCACCCCAACAGGTTTTTCTTACTATAGCTCTGTAGTACAAATTGAGGTCAGAGATGGTGATACCTCCAGCCATTTTTTTAAATTGCTGTTCAGGATAGTTTTAGCTCTCCTTTTTTGTGTGTCTGTGTGTACATATGAAACTGAAAATTGTCCTATCAAGTTCTTTGAAGAATTGTGTTGGGATTTTGATAAGGATTGCATTGAATCTGTAGATTACTTCTGGTAGGATGGCCATTTTTACTGTTTTAATCCTATGGATCCATGAGTGGGAGATCTTTTCATGTTTTGATATCTTTTTCAATGTGTTAAAGTTTTTATTATACAAATCTTTCACTTGTTTGGTTAAAGTTATGGCAAGATATTTATAATTTTTTTCAGGCTATTGTGAAAGGTACTGTTTCCTTGAAATTATTAATTTTGTATCCTACTTTGAGTGAGTTCCAGGATAGCGAGGGATGCATAGAGAAACTCTCTGTCTTGAAAAACCAAAATAAAGATAAGTAAATAAATAAAAAAGAATTGTAACATCCTCTTGGTGGATTTTTCCTTTGAGGAGTATGTAGTATTCTTCCTTATTCCTTCTAATTCGTTTTGATGTGAAGTCTTTTTGTCACATTTTAAAATGGCTACACCAGCTTGATTCTTAGATCTGTTTGCTTGGGTTACCTTTTCCATCCTTTTACCCTGAGGTCATATCTATCCTTGATGTTAAGGTGTTTTTCCTGGATGCATCAGAAGGGTAGATCTTGTTTTCAAATCCATTCTGTCATTCTGTGTGTGTGTGTGGGGGGGGGGGTTGTTTTGTTTGGTTTGGTTGGTTTTTTTTTTTTTTTTTTTTTTTTTTTTTAGGTTTTTCGAGACAAGATTTCTCTATTCTGTGTTTTTATTGGGGTAATTAAGACCACTGATGTTGACAGTTATCAATGAGTAGTGTTTGCTGATTCCTGTTATTTTGTTGTTGTGTGTGTGTGTTTGTGTGTGTGTGTGTGTGTACACACATGTGTTAAGTGTACATGTGCATGTGAGTTTGCCCTCTTTTGATTAGCTGGTCTAGGATAATTTATGCCCTGTGTTTGCTTGGATATGGCTCTCATAATAATCAGGGTTCTTTAAAATAACAAGTTATAGGGCTTATAGAACAAATCTCTCTTTATATACATATACTTTTTCATGAACTTTTATCTCAAACTGACTTTTAGTTATATTCTTCCCAATATTTTTTTTCTAGGAGAAGAATGAAAAAATAAGAAGTCTAGAATCTAATATTAATACAGAACATGAGAAAATTTGTTTTACTTTTGAAAAAGCAAAGAAAATTCACCTTGAACAGCATAAAGAAATGGAAAAACAGATTGAACAAGTAAGGTATTCTTTAGTACATTCTAATCCAAAATTCTTTAAGTTTCAACAAGGAAACAAAGGCTTAGAGAAAATAATGACAAGACCTATGATAAAACTCTCATTCTTTCTGAATAATTTTCCAGTATTTGTTTTCCTTTTTTTTTTTTTTTTTTTGGGGGTGGTTTTAGTCGTGTGTGTGTGTGGGGGGGGGGGGTGGGGTGGGGGGGGGGCTGTCTTTGGTTGCCCTGAACTCAACTCACTATGTAGACTAGGCTGGCCTTGAACTCCTAGGTAGCCATCTACCTCCCAAGTCTTGGAATTAAAGACTGTTCCACTGCACTCAGCTGCATTGTTTGTTTCTTTATTTTTATTTTTTTGTGGTTCTGAGGATGGAACCCAGGGCACTGTACGTACTAACCAAGTACAAGGCCAGCCTGAGCTACAAGGGACCCTGCCTCAAAAAACAACAAACAAACAAAAAAAAAGAGAAAAAATATAACCCAACAACCAGAATTATAGTTTATTTATTCATCCCAGGAAGTTGCAGAGTGGTTTCTAGGTTTAACAATTATGAGTAATGCTACAATAAGCATTACTTACAGGCTTTATTGTAAGCATAAGTTTCCAATACTCTAGGATAAATAGTTAGGATTATAGGGAAATATGTGAAGCATTTTGTCCTTAGAAAATGTCAATTTTTTTTTTTGTTTTGTTTTGTTTTTTAGTTTGGTTTGGTTTTTCGAGAGGGTTTCTTTGTGTAGCCCTGGCTGTCCTGGACTCACTCTGTAGCCCTCGCTCTCCTGGACTCACTCTATAGACCAGGCTGGCCTTGAACTCACAGAGATCCGCCTGCCTCTGCCTCCAGAGTGCTGGGACTAAAGGTGTGTGCCACCATACCTGGCTCAAATTGTTTTCTAAAGCAGTAACATTTTGTATTCATACTAACAACAAATGAAGATTACACGTGTTTTTCATTATTTTCAGTATTTGCTAATATCAATCTTCTCTCTCACCACCTTCACACTCTAATAATACAATGGTGTTTTTCTGTCTTTGTCTCATTTTTGTATTTAAGATACTGTCCTTCTTTGTCAAGTGAGTTTGAAAGGGATTCGTCTTCTCTTCTCGTTGACTATACAATATCACTTATTTTTTCCTGAACTCTTTGGAAGAATTTACCAGTGAAATCACATAGACCTGAAATTTCTTTAGGAAAAATGTGAGACAATGTTTATTTTATTTTATTTTGAAAAACCAGATCTCTATATATTCCTGCCTGATCTGAAACTTGCTATATAGACGATTCTGGCCTTGAACTCTCAAAGATCTACCTGCCTCTGCCTATCAACTACTGAAGAGACCTGAGTCCAATTCTTGAGGGTTTTTTTTTTTAAATCACTTTGTATGTTATGGTCTATAATAATATACCTCTTTTATTCTTAATTCTTTTAAATGTCTATGTCAAACTGATTACCAGTTTATAAATTTTACTGAACACTTTTAGAGATTTTCCTTATTTATGTGTTCTTTAAAAATAAAGAGTATGACATTTTATTTCATTTTGTGTGCATGTGTATTTAAGTGCATGAAGGTTGAAGGACAATTTTCAAGAGTCAGTCTCTCCTTCCACTATGTGAGTCCTGAAATTTAAACTCCAGTCATCAGGCTTGGAAGCAGACACCTATGTCTGCTGAGCATCTCACTGGTAGATGGTTTGCATTTGAATTATTCATGTTCAGAATCATGACTTTTTGTAAACTTTCTTGTAAAGATTTTTTTTTCTACTTTAGGATATTATTTTATTTTGGTTACTATTTAGAATATAATATATTTTGGGGGCTAGGGAGAAGGTTTAGGATTAAAATACATGGTACACCAGCATGTGTTGTTTTAAAAAACTAAGATATCCCAGTTATTTGATTTACCAATGAGGTCTCAGTAATCAGATGCTGGGTTGGAATCTTGCTAGGTCAGAGAGACAGAAAAAGCACCCAGCTGACGTTCCTACTCCATCCCACTAAGCTAAAAGCCAAATAAATGCCCAAAGCTAAAAAGCTTTTTCCTGCTCCACAATGTCTTAAATGCCCTATACTTCAATTTCCTTCCTTTCTGTTTAATCCCTGTCAGCTGGTTTTTGTTTGTTTGCTTGCTTGCTTTTGGAGGCGATAGGGTTTCTTTGTGTAACCCTGGCTGTGCTGGAACTCACAGAGATCTACCTGCCTCTGCTTCCTGAGTGCTGGGATTAAAGGTGTGCGCCACCACACCAAGCTGTCAGCTGATTTCTTGCTATGCCTCTTGACTACGGGTTACCTTTTTAAATCCTGTATACAGAAACCTGTTGGATTAAAGGTGTGTTCTTAGAGCTGAGCCACATCATAAGTACTTGTTTATAATAAACAGAAAGTTCTTGGATTAAAGGCTGAGCCATCCCAATTTCAAACAGATTTTTCAGTTCACAAACCTGGTTCACAGTGTGATCAAATACTCTGCAACAAACATGAGGATCTGGGTTTGGGTCTCCATTACCCACATAAAAAGCCAGGCATCTGTAATCCCAGTGCTAGGAATTTGCTAGCTAGCCAGCCTAGCCAGTCACTAAACAGGGCTCAGTGAAAGAGAAAGTTTACTTTCTCAAAAAGTAAACTGGAAGAAAATAAAGGGAAGACAACTGATACAGACCTCTGGATGATAATAATAATAATAATAATAATAATAATAATAGCATATTTTTTTTAACTGAAGACAGGGTTTCTCTGTGTAGCCCTGGCTGTCCTGGAACTTGCTCAGTAGACCAGGCTGGCCTCTAACTCACAGAGATCCCCCTGCCTCTGTCTTCTGAGTGCTAGGATTAAAGGTGTGAGCCACCACCACCCAGTAATAATAATTTGTTTTGTTTTTTTAAGTTTTTACTGGTTATTGGTTAAGTTGTCAGGAATAAAATTTTTACTTCTAATGAAAGTGTAAATTTTAACTTAATATTGTGGGTGCACACCTGCAATCTGTAGCAATTGAGAGGCTGAGAGAGAAGGATTGTGACAAGCTCTAGGCCATTCTGGTTGACCTAGAGGGTTCAGGCTAGCCTACATAAGACCAACACTTCACATGATTGGGTTTCTGATAAAGAAAAGCAGAATTAACACACTTTAATTTTTAAAGATTTATTTATCTTATCTTACATTATCAGTGTTTTGTGTGCATATCTGTATGTGCACCATATATATCCATGGTGCCCACAGTTCAGAAAGGGCTTCAGCTACCCTGAAATGGGAGTTACAGATGATTGTGAGCCGCCAACCTGGTCCTCTGCACGAGCAGTAAGTACTGCTAACCTGCAGACCATCTCTCCAGTTGGGATGTTGAGGCAGGATTGTTATCAGAGGAAGCACAGCTTAGGCTACACAGTGGGACCCGATTTCAAAATCAAAAACTATAAAGGATGAAGGGAGAGAGAAAACTTTTCATGTACTTGTAAGAGAATACCTACTGAAGTGAAAATGAGCCTACAAACGGGAAGTCCGTTTCTAGATGATTTGTTCTAGGGAAACTCATGTGTGTGCATAAATAGACTGTATAAAGGGTGTTTTTGCAACATTGTTGCAGTAATCAAAGCAAGATAACAAAGCAAACCTAATTCATTATGTAGAGTATAATGCTTCCTAAAGTAAATTACGAAGACCCACATATGGCAGCACAGATGGTCTGAACTTTATGGAGTTAAAAAAAAAAGTGGTTAGATTTAAAGATATTGGTATCATCTATGTAAACTTTCAAGACAGAAAACTGTATTCCGTGTTATTTATTATCGTACATATTTAATAAAGCACAAAAGCAGACCAGTCAATGATAAAGACCAGTGGAAGAAAGGGAAAAACTTAAGTGTGTAAATTAATTTTTTTAAATAAGAGAAACTGAAGGAAATTTCTAAAATATAAAAATTTATGTACCTTTAAATATATTTGTTTATGCTTAAAGTGTTCCCAGTGTTTTAAAAATTTAACATGAAAATTCTGTTTTTATGTTTAGCTTGAAACTCAGCTAGAGAAAAGAGAGCAACAGTTTAAAGAACAAGAAAAGACTGTGTCCATTCTGCAGCAAGACATACTGTGCAAACAACACCACCTGGAGTCACTAGATAGACTCTTGACAGAGAGTAAAATGGTAAAGTCCTCTTTTTGCAAGTGCTGTGTAGAAGCTGACGGCCTAAGTTTATGTTTCTGTGACAGGTGTTTAATGTATTCTCAATGTTTATTTGCAGCCTTTTATTTTTCTTACCAAAATTTATTTATAGGAAATGGAAAAAGAAAATATGAAGAAAGATGAAGCTTTGAAAGCATTGCAGATTCACGTATCTGAAGAAACAGTCAAGGCTAGTACACTACTATACTTTTTGTGTGTGTGCGTGTGTGTGAAGTCAGGAGTCTATTCTCTCCTCCTATCACATGGGTCTCAAGGAGAATTTAGGTAATCAGGTTTGCAGATAAGAATCTTTACCTGCTGAGCCATCTTATCAGCCCTCTATTATGGACATTTTTGTGCCTTTCCTCCTGATAAATTATTAAAATTATAATCTATAAAAGTCAATTAAAGGACTGGGGAAATGGCTTAGTGGTTAAGAGTGTGAACAATTGAATAGTCCCTAAGTTCAGTTCCCGCAGCCTGTTGGGCAGTTACAGTAGGCTGTGACTCCAGCTCCAGGTGATCCCATCCCTTTCTGGTTTCAGGGTACACACAAAGGTATTTTCAAATATTTTATTTTTTTTTTTATCTATAGTTGCAGTTTATTAGTGTTATCAATGAAAAACAACACAGGAGGAGGGCTCATGTACACACATAGCTTCCCCCACAGACACACAAAAATAATTTAAACAACTTTAAAAGAAGTACTAGTTTTACGGTTGTACCTCAGACTGTAAGAGCTGTAGCTACAGAACATAATAAATGCTTAACTAAGATGGAAGAGGCGCCGGGCGGTGGTGGTGCACGCCTTTAATCCCAGCACTTGGGAGGCAGAGGCAGGCGGATCTTTGTGAGTTCGAGGCCAGCCTGGTCTACAAAGTGAGTCCAGAGCAGGGCGGTGGTGGCGCACGCCTTTAATCCCAGCACTTGGGAGGCAGAGGCAGGCGGATCTCTGTGAGTTCGAGGCCAGCCTGGTCTACAAAGCAAGTCCAGGACAGCCAGGGCTGTTACACAGAGAAACCCTGTCTTGAAAGACCAAAAAAAAAAAAAAAAAAAAGGAGTGCACCACCTTTCCTGGCTTTTCCCTAGCTTTTTGAAACAGGGTCCTACTATGGAGTCTTAGCTGGCCTAGAATACACTACATAGATCAGGTGAGCCTGGCAATCTTTTGGTAATCCTTAAGACTCTTCTCCCCAAGTGCTTTAGAGGCAGGGGCTACTATGCTTGATTTACATACTAATTTTTATTAAAATTAAGTTTACTATTACATCTGTAAATGATCTGACATGACAGTAAGTGTTAAAGAATTACTGAATGCTTTAGGAATAACTATGGTGCAATAATGGTTAACATTATATTTAAAGTTTAGACTTACTATGCTTGAGAGAACAAAAAGCAAAGCATGCCTCTAACATGTAAGCCCCTAACTTATACAGGTTGTTCCCTAGCAGCCAACTTCCTTTTTTTCCCAGACACTGAAGACTATTCTTAAATTGACTCGTTTATAAAATTTGCTGGCTTTTTAAAAAAAGATTTATTATTTATTATGTATACAGTGTTCTGTCTACATGTACGCCTGCAGGTCAGAAGAAGACACCAGATCTCACTATAGATGGTTATGAGCCACCATCTAGTTGCTGGGAATTGAACTCAGGACCTCTGAAAGAACAGCCAATGCTCTTAACCTCTGCACCATCTCTCCAGCCCACAACATTTGCTTTTCTATCAAGACAGTAGGTTATAAGACTGACTGCTATTTCTCTGCTTTTTGTGATCAAGCTTGCTTACTCTGTTCAGAAAGATGACTAGGACAACTGCAAGAAACACATGCTAAAATTGGACCCTGCCAACACACTGACAGAACACATGTCAACTGTGGGTTTTGCCTTTATATAAACCTTGGGCTGATATGGTTGGTGCTACATCTTGGGAGCGCTCTCAGGAGCTGTCCTGACCCCACAATGGATGCCCAGGATCTAAAATAAAAAGCCTCTTCCTATTAAAATTTATTTATAGTCATGGTGAACCTCTGAGTGACCCAGGATCCATAACAATAAGTAAAGGTTGTGCTTGGGAGACAGATCATTCACTAGAGTGCCTGCACAGTAAGCACTGGGATCACAGTTCGGATTTCCAGCACTCATATAAAAAGCCAGATATAGGAGCATGCATGTGTATATAATTCTAGCATTAGGGAGGCAGAGCCAAGTAAATCACTGAAGCTCACAGGCCAGGCTAAACAGATGAATTGGCAAGCTCCAGATTTGGTGAGATATCCTATCTCAAAAACTAAGATTGAGGAAGAGACCTGATTTCAAGTTCTAACTCCATACATATGTATGCGTGTGTACTACATGAGCATGTGCACACACATAGGCACACACACACACACAAACTCAATGCCTCTTCCATCTTTTTTTTTTTGTTTGTTTGTTTTGGTTTTGGTTTTTCGAGACAGGGTTTCTCTGAATATCTCTGGTTGTCCTGGACTTGCTTTGTAGACCAGGCTGGCCTCGAACTCACAAAGATCCGCCTGCCTCTGCCTCCCAAGTACTGGGATTAAAGGCGTGCACCACCACCGCCCGGCAAGGTGGTGCACTCCTTTAATCCCAGCACTTGGGAGGCAGAGGTAGGTGTATCTCTGTGAATTCAAGGCCAGCCTGGTCTCCAAACTGAGTCCAGGACAGCCAGGGATACACAAAGAAACCCTGTCTTGGGGGAAAAAAAAACAAAAACTAGGCAAAAAAAGTAAATAAATTTATATATTAAGGTTGTAGGCATGAAACTATTTCATTAAATAATAGTCAATAGCTATTAAACTCCTGGTTCTTATTAAATCACTTAAAACATCTAAGAAGTAATTTAGTAAGGAATTTTCATGGCCAGATAAGAGATAAGAAATCAGAAAACAAATGAATTATACATTGAACTTTTTATTGGTTCTTTGTAAATTTTTCATCACCTCAATTGTACCCCAATCCCACTCATCTTCCCCTGCCCTGGTACCTGCACTGTACACTTGCAACCTCCCCCCTCAAGAGAGAGGGGAAATTTTTCATTGTATAAGTTGTAGTGTGTCACAGTGTGTCCCACAATATACTCTTTTGTCTTTGCTTCTAAATGTTCATTGGGATGAGTCATTGGTCTAATATGAGGCCTTTGGCTTCTGCTACACTATCAATACTGGAACCTCATACTGGGACTCCTTTTGGATATCCTGTTGTTGCTCTGTGTCGTGGAGATCCTGTAGTTTGAGATCTGTAGGATCAGACCCCTTCATCCACTCCAGCAGTTCATCAATGGGGTAGATGTTGGGATTGGCCAATTCAAAGTCCTGGATCTGGGACTGAAAGTTATCTGTGAGCTGGTCAGCTTGCCAGCTCTCCTGCACCCACACCAGTGGGGCAAACTCTCTTGCCCTGCTCCTGGCTGGCCCATTCAATGCCACAGCCAGCAAGGGGACAGAATCAGGTCTCCCCCTCTCGCCCTCAGAGTTGGTTCATCTGCTCCTGCACTATCAGGGACAGCTCTACTGTATGCCCAGGTGAGCTGCAGGGCCTGCTCTCACAAGTGCTGTAGCAGGTGAGGAGCTAGGATGGCTCTCAGGGCCTCAGGGCCACCTCACCCACAATCCCCACAACCAGGGCCAGCTCCACCTGTAACAGAATATTTTTTATCAGCATTTATATTTATTAATACTTAACAAATCTCTATAAACTACCTAAATCCTATATCCTAAAACCTATAATCTAAAATCTATAATCTAAGAATATCCTAACACTCTAATACCTATCTGAAAACATTTAACTAACGCTATTTTAACTTTCTTAAAAGGATATTATTATTCTTAGCCTAGGTCCATTCAGGATGGCTTAGTTTATGGCAATCCTGGAAGGTTTCAAAGCTTAGTGTTCGTTGTGCCTTATTTTGCAAGTTCACAATGCCAGTTTATTTCCACCACCAAATTGTGGCCAGTTTATTATAAAGTCAGTCTGTTCCAGCCACTAAGCTGAGGCCGGCTTTCTTCATCAGCTGAAACTTGCCTCTCATGGTCTCCTTGGCCTGGCCAAACCTCACAGCCTTCAGGCCTCTCCAAGTGGCTTCCGAACTCTGCTTGCCTTGAGCACTTTTCAGGTGCCCTGGGCCCCAAGACAGACGCCTTTAAAGAACTCTCTCTCAGTAAGTTTTATGCCATGCCTTTGCTTTAGGCTATAAGAGTCTAAATTCTGTTAATGACATATCTTGCTGTGCACCTCTCCAGTGGGACCTCTCAGCTGGTGAGAGCAGAAGAAAGAGACCCCATGGAATTCTCGTCTTATATATCGCATAATCTCTCGATACTTGGCAGTCTCAAGGGTTCACTAGATTTCTCATGACGTCCAACAGTCCCATTGCTTCTCACGATAACTGACGTCTTCTGTGTGGCTTGCATCGTTTCTTAGCCATGCCCCTTCAACAAGGCATATCATCCGGCCACAAGTGGCTTTTTGTCCAACCAAATGGTCGCCAGGCTCCTTACGTGCTGCCAGATGCTAATCTGAGCTACCTACTAATTTCTCTATAAAGATTTAACTTCTACCACATCTACTCTTTGCCCAGATGAGTTATTGGGCCCCTCTCCTGAGTGTTGCAGCTGGTGAGGGACAGGCCAGTTCTCCCACTTCTCTTGACCACAGGCCAACTCTCCCACCTGCCATATAGGTGTCAAGGGTAAGAGGAGAGGAGAGCATGTCTCCCACATCCCTACCACTGCATAGCAGACAAGAATCAGAACCAGCTGTCCTGTAGTCATGCCTTTGAGTGCCTACTAACCCACACCCCCCCAGCTCCAGGGCCAGCTCTCCTGTGGCTGCCTAGGCAAGGTGCAGGACCCACTCTTCTGAGTTTTGTAGCAGGTAAGGGTCAGGGCCAGCTCTCTTGCTTTCATGACTTCAGGGTCAGGTCTCCTGACTGCTGCAGGTGGCGAGGGGCAAGGGGTGAAGAGGGCATCTCTCCCTTGTCCATCCCACTGCATGGGAGATGAGTGGCAAAGCCAGCTCGCCCATGCTCATCCCCGTGGGGCTGGCTCACCAGCAGCCCCTGCAACCAGGGGCAGCTCTACTGTGCTTCCTGGGTGATGTGTGGCCTTGAGTACTGCAGCTGGCTAGGAGTGGGGTCAGCTCTCCTGCTCTCATGTAGCCAGGGCCAGCTCTCCAAACATACCCAGTTCTGTACAGCCCTCAGATAGCAATATGTCCCTGGGCAGTAGTCCAGACCAGGGATAGCAGCCTGGTCTTTGGTGATAACAAACTTCTGCAGGGCCACAGACCCAAATGTAGCCCAGTGTGGCACCAGAGGCCAGGATCCCAATGGTACCAGGCGGCATCACTGGCTACTCACATCAGGCTGTTCCTTACTACCCTCGAATCCAGTTCTGCCTCTCATTTAATTATTTTTTTATATGCATTGTTTTTTTGACTGCATGTGTGAGGGTGTCAGATCCTCTGGAACAGGAGTTACAGACAGTGTGAGCTGCCATGTGCGTGCTAGGAATTGAACCCAGGTCCTGTGGAAGAGCAACCAGTGCTGTTAACTGCTGAGCCATCTCTCCAGCCTGTGCCCCTCTTTATTGGGCCCACATCCTTTTGTTTCTCTTTCATTTCTCCACTACTTATCCTTTTAGTGGCACTCGGGGTCTCTGAGTGTCTGGGGTTGTTGTAGAAGTGGTCCTCAGGACTGCTGTGCCCATTGTGACACCAGACAGGGGTCATCTCAGGCATTGTCTGTCCCCCCCAGACCTGCCAAATGCCGGAGTGGTGGTCATCCCAGGCTAGCTTCCTGTCAGGACCCTTACCAGATATAACCAAAGCCCTGCATTTGATTCCTACCACTCCTTAGGCCATTCAAGCCTTGAGGCAGTAAGAATCAGTGGTCAGAGGCCTGTGCCCGTGAAAGAGCCCCTGTGAAGGAAAGAGAGAGAGATGGGGCTGCCATGCTGAATAGATACCCAAGCCATGTGAGGATGAGCCAGCCTGGGAAAGAGACACAGGTGTGAAGACATAGACTGTGCTGACAGAAAAAACCTCGGAAAGGGGCTCCAGTCACAAGCCAACCCAAGAAGGCTGTGAAAGCTGATGACAGTGGCCTGAGGTATGCTAGAGAGGTGCACATGGAGGGCTGGAGAGATGGCTCAGCAGTTAAGAGCACTGGCTGTTCTTCCAAAGGACCCAAGTTCAAATCCCAGCACTCACATGGCAGTTCTAAACTGTAATGCCCCCCCCCAAAAAAGTAGCTTATTCACATCATTTACACCAGTGTGGTGGTGCACGCTTTTAATCCCAGCACTCGGGAGGCACAGGTGGGTGGATCTCTGTGAGTTCAAGGCCAGCCTGGTCTACAGAGTGAGTCCAGGACAGTCAGGGATACACAGAGAAAAACCCTGTCCCCCTCCAAAAAAAAAACCTTTAAGAGAGAGAGGTGCACACAGACTATGAGGAGACTGCAGAGATGGAGGCTGTGGCTCTGAGAGACTGCAGAGATAGCCCTGCTGAGGAGGCCAGGAACCACTGTAGGCCTAGAAGCCAAGGCAAGGCCACACTGTGCAGCAGCTGCCCTGAGGGGTTCAGTTAGTTCAAAAGACAGCCTGAGGTGGCCTGTCAGGGTGGACAGTCTCGACTGACTGAAGTTGGCCACAAGCTGAGCAGTTAAAGCAAGCTAACACATATCAGCCAATTGGCATTGCTAGGCCCTGACCCTGAGGAGAGAGCCTCAAACTTAAGCTGAAAAAAGACTGCCGTGACTGTTCTAGAGCCAGACTGCTGAGTGACTGAGGTTTGCCACTAGACAGCAAACCAAGGTGCCCTCATGAACCTGTGCTAGAGGATCTTAGTATCCTTCGAAGGGGTTAAAGTGGAATTGTTTATGTGTTATTAGGTACTAGGTGTTTATACAGTATAAGTTTTTAGGTATTAGTAAATACAGGATAATAAAATTTTCAATTACAACATGATTATTTACATGTGATTCAGATCTGTAAAGTAAATCTTTTTATTATTCATTGGTTTTGTTTGATTTGTTAATTTTTACTTAATTTGTTAATTTTTACTGTTTTTAAAATGTCAAACCTAGTAGCAACCTAGCCACTGGGCAAGAAAAATCCCTTGCTTCGACTGTAGACAGAATGCTATCCGAACTTGGAAGCGGGTAAGTCGACAGCCTAGCTCTGCCAAGACAGGATAGGCAAGTCCTTCATAATTCCTGCTTTACAATTAATGTCTGTCAGAGATATTGGGCCAAGAGGCTGAAGATAGATGCTCCAATGTTATAGAGAGATATCGGGAACTGTCCAGTCAGTCAGTTGTCTGTCATTTCTTAGTTTTGAAAGCTGCTTGCTCTGCACATCCTTTTTATTCAGGTATGTTTATCCTTCTCAGATGTCTGATGTGGTTGAAGACTAGATAGTTACAGTCTTCACAGTTAAGTTTTAAGTTTTTTAGGAATTAAAAGAATGTTTTAGGTCTAAGATGTCTTTATGTTGGTAATGCAAGTTAGGATGGAAACTGACATAGGTATAGAACTTTAAACTCATTGAGACTTGCAGAATATCTAGCCATATTCCCTGTCAGTCTTGACACCTTCCTGAAGGTATCAATGTATGTGACTAATGTATCTTAGAAGATTTTTTTTCTAAGATCAAACCTAGGACCTATATATGCTGTTCTACCAGTGAGCCCTATCCCAGCTCTCAGATCTCACTAGGTTAAGAGGAACATTTATTGGGCCTCCTTTGGACTGGTTGATCCCATGTGAATGTCCAATTCCTTGGTAACCTTAAACTGGTTTTATCATCTTGTAATCAATCTTGCCCAAGTAATTTATTGTATTAATATCAGGTACTAATGCTCATCCTCTTGTTTAAGAGAGAGAATGTCCAAGGGTTTTTCCTTTTTTTTTTTGATTTATTGAGATAGGATTTCTCTCTGTAGCCCTGACTGTCCTGGAACTCTCTCTGTAGATCAGGCTGACCTCAAACTCAGAGATCTGCCTGTTTCTGCCTCCTGAATGTTGGGATTAAATGTGTGTGTCACTATACTCGGGTGCATTTTCACTTTCACAAAGCAATTGTTAACCTTAAGATTTTAAAACTAGGGGCTGGAGAGATGATACCCTCTTGCAGGTGAACTGCTCTTACAAAGGACTCAAATTTGGTTCCCAACACCCAATAAGGTAGCTTTGCAACTGCCTCTTAACTCCAGCTCCAGGGGGATCCGACACCCTCTTCTGGACTTCGTGGGCACCTGCATTCACCTGTGCATAAATCCACATGCACAAACAACATCATTTTAAAAAATTGTTCCTTACAAATTGTTGTTACTAGGACAACATGCTTAAAACAAAAAAAACGAAGATAGTCATTTCTAATGGCAGACTTCAACTGTCAGTAGTTAAACAAGCTGAAAGTCTTTCATAGATAGTATTTCATAGTGGTGGCTTCAGAATTCCCTTTTATTAAGTTATAAGGATGATTTTATAATGTCAAGTAGCGTCTTGAGAAGAACATTTTCTACTTCTTTTTCCTAATCTTACTGAAATTTCTTTCACAGCTTTACATGTGACATTATTATTCAGAGGAAAGGAATCTCTCCCTGCAAAATAAAAGCTCAAAATTATAAAGGAAAGAAAACAATCTTATTTATAGATAGGTATGGGCATGTGTACAAATCCAGGACCTTGAGCTAATTTCTAAAAAGTCATTGAATTTGATTTGCTCTTTAATATTTAGATAGCATAAAGCAATTTTTTTCTCTGATTTTTTTGTTTGTTTGATTTCGAGACATGATTTCTTGGCTGTTCTGGACTTGCTCTATAGACCAGGCTGGTCTTGAACTCACAGAGATCCGCCTGCCTCTGTCTCCCGAGCACTGAGATTATCAGTTGCACCACCACTGTCCAGCAATACATTTTTATCTTAATAAACCAGCATTTCCAAATGTTTTCATCTTAGCAACATTTATAGAATGTTTGTACTCACTTAAGAAATAAGCAATATGTTCACCTTAAGAGACTGTTTTTGGCCGGGCGTGGTGGCGCACGCCTTTAGTCCCAGCACTCGGGAGGCAGAGGCAGGCGGATCTCTGTGAGTTCGAAGCCAGCCTGGTCTACAAAGCGAGTCCAGGACAGCCAGGGCTGTTACACAGAGAAACCCTGTCTCGAAAAACCAAAAAAAAAAAAAAAAAAAAAAAAAAAAAAAAAAAAAAAAAACAAAAAAGAGACTGTTTTTGGGTGTCAACTTGTCATTTTTTTTTTTTTAAAGATTTATTTATTTTATATATATGAGGGCTCTAGCTACATATACACCTGCAGCCAGAAGAGGGCATCAAATCACATTGTGGATGGTTGTGAGCCACCATGTGGTTGCTGGGAATTGAACTCAGGACCTTCGGAAGAGCAGTTAGTACTCCTAATCCCTGAGCCATCTCTCCAGCCCTTGTCATTCTTTTTAAATAATCATTTCCTACAAATTTGTAACTAGATACTTCCAGTGTGTCACTGATGTCTTTCACAGTGCCTTACTCCTGAACATGCTCCTTCTTTTTAGAATGTGCTTCTGTATTTAACTCCTGTTTTCTGTCAGGACTGTAGTCTGTGGTTCCTACTTGGTTCCCCAGTTTGCCATGAACAGTTTTTTCAGTGAATATTTTCTGTCATATCATTTTTATATCCATTTTTTTGTTTGTTAGCTTTTTGTTTTTTTGTTTGTTTTTTGAGAAAGGGTTTCTCTGTATATCCTTGGCTGTCCTGGACTCGCTTTGTAGACCAGACTGGCCTTGAACCCACAGAGATCCACCTCCCTCTGCCTCCCGAGTGCTGGGATTAAAGGAGTGTCGTTCACCCCCCAACCCCCGTTTTATATCCTTTTTAATAGAACTATTTTAGAGGTTTAAATTCTTCATAAAATTTTTATTTTATTACTTTGTGTGTGGTGGGATTGGTTACTACAGTGCATGTGTGGGTGTGCATGTGTGGGTGTGTTGTGCACATGGTTGGTAGAGGTCAGAATAACTAGCAGAGTTAGCTGATTGTTCCCTTCCACCATAGTTTGTGCAGGTCAAACTCAAATCGCCAGGCTCGCACAGCAAGTACTTTTGGTGGCTTAGCCATCTTACTGTCCTGTTTTACTATTTGAAGCAGTAAAGTAACATTAGGAGACATATCTGTAAAATACTGTACATATAATATTAATGTTAACTCATTAATTCATTCAATTAATTTTTTTGAGACAAACTCTATGTAGCCCTGAATTTCTTGGAACTCACTGTATAGACCAGACTGCCCTGGAATTCATAGAGATTTGCCTTTCTCTGCCTCCTACATGCTGGGATAAATGCATGTGCCTCCACACCCAGCCTTGACTTTTCTTGTTTTTGATGTTATATTTTGCTTTTTTTTTTTTTTTTAACTTTAGGTCAGACAGCTGGATTCAGCATTAGAAATCTGTAAGGAAGAACTTGCTTTGCATTTGAATCAGTTGGAAGGAAATAAGGAAAAATTTGAAAAACAGCTGAAGAAAAAATCTGAAGAGGTAAATTATTCTTTATTTAGCAAGATTTACAAGTTTTTTTTTTTTTTTAATGTATAAGTGCTCTGTCTGCAAGTACACCTGCATGCCAAAAGGGGGCATCAGATCCCTTTATAGATGGTCATAAGCCACCATGTGGGTACTGGGAATTGAACTCAGGACCTCTGGAAGAGCCGCCAGTGCTTTTAATCACTGAGCCATCTCACCAGCCCCAAACTTACAAGTTTTTGTTGTTATTGTTGTTTTATTTTGAGATAGTGTTTTCAATATACTTTATTTTGTTTGGCATTTTTAAAGACAAGATTGGTTTAGGGTATCTAATGCTAACTTCAAACTCACTGTATAACTGATGGTATAGAACTTATGGTCATCCTGCTTCTACTTCTTAAGTGCTGAGATTACAGGTGTATACACCATACCTGGTTCATGTGGTACTGGGGGTGAGACCGAAGGCATGCTAAGTGTCTCAAGGTGCTTTTCTATTGCTGTGGTAAGATACCATGACCAAAGCAACATAAAGAAGAAAGAATTTATTCTGGGCTTCCAGCTTCAGAGTGTTAGAATCTATGACTAACATGGGAGGGAACATAGCATCAGGCATGGCACTGGAGCAGTAACTAAGAGCTTATACTCTGACATACCTCCTCTAACAAGGTCACACCTCCTGATCTTTCCCAAACAGTTCCATCCACCAAGACCAAATATGTGTGCCTATGGGAACCATTCTCTTTCGAATCATTACACTAGGCAGACTCTCTACCAATGGAATTACATCCTCATCTCCTTAATATGCTTTAAGAGTACAACTTTATATTTCTGACATTAAAACAAGTTCTAAATTATATATTATTTTAAAAAATAGACTTTCAGCCGGGCAGTGGTAGCGCATGCCTTTAATCCCAGCACTTGGGAGGCAGAGGCAGGTGGATCTCTGTGAGTTCAAGGTCAGCCTGGTCTACAGAGCTAGTTCCAGGACAGCCAGGGCTATACACAGAGAAACCCTGTCTCGAAAAACTTAAAAAAAAAAAATAGACTTTCATTACAGTGTAAAATATAATAGCTTATTCAAATTCATTCATTTTTAGAGATTCAGAGTAATAAGTTACAAGTATTAAAGAGCAATTTAATATAAAATGAATAACATATAAAGCATTATTTTAGATTTAAGAATATTAAAAAAATTCTTCAAAACTTTGGATTTTTTGTTTTGTTTTGTGTTTTTTGTTTTTTCGAGATAGGATTTCTCTGTGTAGTCCTGGCTATACTGAACTCTGTATATTCACTCTGTAGACCCGGCTGGCCTGGAACTCATAGTTCTGCCTGCCTCTGCCTCTCAAATGTTGAAATTAAAGGTGTGCGCTGCCACTTCCTGGCAAAACTTTTAAACTTTGTTTTTGTTTCTTCTTGTTGTTTAAGGATTAAGAATCAGGTTTAGAAGCTGGACATGGTTGTGCATATTTATAAACCCAATACTTAGGTGACTGACTCGGGAGGATCATGAGTTTTAGGTGAACCTGAAGTACTTAGTTTAAAGCCATCCATGGCTACATAGTGAGATACTATTAATAATAATAAAAAAAAATCCAGTTTAGCAACTAGACTTTATTGAGGTAAATTTTTCAGTTACTAGATTAAAGACCTTTCTTGGAGTGCTGAATAGATGGCTCAGCAGGTAAAGACACTTGCCCCAAGCCTGATGATGACCTATGTTCTATTCCTAGAAACCACATGATGGAAGGAGAGAACTGTCTCCTTCAAGTTGTCCTCTTACCTCCTCTACATGTACACACACACATGAAACAAAAATTAAAGACTTTTATTAACCTCAGCCTGTACTCACTTGTTTTGTTTTGTTTTTTTGTTTTTTGTTTTTTTTTTTTTTGAGTCAGGAAGGTCTTGCTATGTAGCTGTGGCCAGTCTCTCATCCATAATTCTCCTGCCTTATCCTCTTGAGTGCTGAGGTTTTAGGTATACACCATCATACCTACCTTAAAGATATCTTTTAAAGAATTTGGAGACCAGCGTACTGAAACCTTAAGTAGTTGGAGTGAATCAGGGATGTTTCACGGTTGATATTGTTATTCCTTTATGTGTTAGAATATGAATATTCTGGATTGATTTGTTGTAATATTATGTAAGCTACTATAATATTAACAATATGTAGTATGATAAATATCACCTAATTTTATTATATAGTGAGTTTGGTTTTCTATCTGTAAAGGGGAAAGGTCATCCAATGAAGTGTAGATCAATCCGCAGGTACTTCTGTCCTTCCCTTTCTGGGCTGGGTATTAGAAAGCATTCTCCTAGCCGGGCGTGGTGGTGCACGCCTTTAATCCCAGCACTCGGGAGGCAGAGGTAGGCGGATCTCTGTGAGTTCGAGGCCAGCCTGGTCTACAAAGTGAGTCCAGGACAGCCAGAAATACACAGAGAAACCCTGTCTCGAAAAAAAACCAAAAAAAAAAAAAAAAAAAAAAAAAAGAAAGCATTCTCCTGCCTGTAAAGTGAACGGTGCCATGTGTGTAGTCTTCCTACCTAGAGGAAGTTATGACTTCAGAGCACAAGGACATGTAAGAATAGTTGAGCAGCCCATAAGTATAAAGATTCCTTCCTTTTCTGGAAGGAGGCATGTTTCAGCATCCTAGCCAGCCAAAACTATGTTGCATAGGAACATTTCAAAATCATACCAAACAAGAGCTAACCCTATAACTATGTCTTATTCACCTCCCCAGTCAGGATAGTGAGCCCTGCCCTTCTCTGTGGCCATCTATGCTACATTACAGGTGGGATAATTCAGGAGACACCTTTTACATTCATTGTTTATTTGAAACAATTCATCTTAACAAGAAATATATATTTTTACTAGGTATATTGTTTGCAGAAAGAGCTAAAGATAAAGAATCATAGTCTTCAAGAGACTTGTGAGCAAAATGCTATTCTGCAGCATACTCTTCAGCAGCAGCAGAAAATGTTACAGCAAGAGACCATTAGAAATGGAGAACTAGAAGATATTCAGACTAAACTTGAGAAACAGGTATATATTGCTGATTATAAAGAGTTTGGTTTTTATGAAATAGAACTTAAAAATCATTTGCAGATTGCTTTTTTTTTTTTTTTAGGTTTTTTTTAGGTTTTTTTCTAGGCAAGGTTTCTCTGTGTATCCCTGACTGCCTTTGAACTCACTCTGTAGACCAGGCTGGCCTTGAACTCACAGAAATCTATCTACCTGACTGCCTCCCGAGTGCTGGGACTAAAGGTGTGTGCCACCACACCCAGCCATGACTGTATTTCTCATGCTATAAAATTTTATTATAATTTAGACTTGTTGGCTGAATTTTTTTCTTGAATCTAAGTTTAATACTGTCTGAGTCATCATGTCTTCTGACGTGTCCTTTTTGAGTAGCACATGTGGAGTTCTTCATGAACAATAAAGAGGGGCCGAATGTGACTGCTACTGAGCTGTGCAAACATGTTACAGTCTTGGCATTGCATTATGTACAGTGCCTGTCTAGCACACACAGGGCCACAAAAGAGATTTGTTTAGATAAAATAAAGATGTTATCATTTCACTGGAAGAACCCTAGACTATTTGATACTAGAGAGTAATCTTTTTTCTTTTATTCATTATCAACTTTATCTCAATCGCTTTCATGTACCATTTTTTCTCTTGTAAAAAAAATAAAATTTATTAAAAATTATAAATTTTCTTATTTCACCTTAGTACATCATAACTTCTTATACAGATGCATATATATATACATACATATATATATATATATATATACATACATATATATATGTATGTATAGTCTGAATTCATCCTTAGCTAGCCCCCCCACCCCATGCTTTTTGTTTGTTTGGTTGGTTGGTTTGGTTTAGTTTTTTGACCAGGTTTCTCTGTGTAAAATAACCCTGGCTGTCCTAGACTCACTCTGTAGACCAGGCTGGCCTTGAACTCACAGGAATCTGCCTGCCTCTGCCTCCTGAGTGCTGGGATTAAAGGCGTGTGCCACCAGGCCCAGCTACCTTCCCCCCTCCCTTTTTTTTTTTTTAACCATGAGAAGAAAGAACTTTTCAAATTGGCATAATAAAAAGGGGAAATAAGGCTAGAGAGGCTCAGTGGTTAAGAGCCCTGGCTGATCTTCCAGAGGATCTGGGTTCAATTTCCAGCACCCACATGGCAGCTTACCACTGTCTGTAACTCCAGCTCCAAGGGTTCTGACACATTCACACAGAGACACATGCAGGCAAACCACTTGGTGCACATAAAATAATACTAAATTATTTTTAAAAACTAAAAAGGGAAAATGTTACTATTTTATTCATATCTTTCCATTTCTCTATGTTTACTTTCCTTCCTTTTTCTTTCTTGTTGTGTGTGGAGGAATGAATTCAGGGCCTCTCATGTGCAGCTGGCATGTACTCAGTTTCACCTGGACTTATTTAATTCTGATTTTACTGTTGAGATGTGCCACTTCTATAAGGATATATAAACAACTTATCTTCATTATTAAAAAGTTAGTTTTCGGGCGTGGTAGCACATGCCTTTAATCCCAGCACTCAGGAGATGGAGGCAGACTACAGAGTGAGTCCAGGACAGCCAGGGCTCTGTCACACAGAGAAACCCTGTCTTGAAAAAAAACAAGCAAACAAACAAGTTAGTTTTGCTTTTACGGTTTCAAAGCATCCTGGTTTATATTTTGATTTTATTATTATTATTATTAAATTTTATTTTGAGATAGGGTATTTTTATGTTGTCTGGACTGGCCTTGAACTCTTAGATCCAGTCAGTCTTCCTGCCTCAACCTTTCCAGTGTATGAGTCTATAGTTACATTCCACCACACCAAGCTTACCTTGAGTTTTGGAACACATCTGAAAGTAAATGATAGGCTAGACCACATATTTATGAAAGTAATTTTCTTCTGGATAATGTTGACTTGGAATTGAATTTAAGTACTCAACTGAAAACTACTTTAACAGGTATCAAAGCAGGAACAGGAGCTTCAGAAACAAAGGGAAAGTTCTGCAGAAAAGTTGAGAAAAATGGAAGAGAAATATGAAACAGCAATACATGATGCAGATTTGAAAAGGCAAAAAATTATTGAGCTAACTGGTACTGTCAGGTAAAATTTGAATATAGTAGTTTTATTGGCCTTCTCAGTTTTATGTCAGCAATACTTAACTTTCAGAGTTTGATAATATCCAGTGAAATATTTGTCTGAGGAATTAATTTCTTCATAGCCTATGTTCCTGTAGCATTTTGTCGTGTCTCCCTCATATCCTTCATTTTATCCTTTTTTTGTATTATACTAAATACTTTTTCTTTCTTACCTTGAAATAAGGACCCAATTTAGCTTATTTAAGGGCTCTCCACAACAGCATTTAGTACTTGAACAGATTCTTTTTTTTTTTTTTTTTTTGGTTTTTCGAGACAGGGTTTCTCTGTGTTTCCTTGGCTGTCCTGGACTCACTTTGTAGACCAGGCTGGCCTTGAACTCACAGTGATCCGCCTGCCTCTGCCTCCCAAGTGCTGGGATTAAAGGCGTGCGCCACCACCGCCCGGCTTTTTTTTTTTTTTTTTTTCAAAACAGGGTTTCTCTGTGTAGCCCTGGCTGTCCTGGACTCACTCTATAGACCAGATGGCCTTGAACTCACAGAAAGCCACCTGCCTCTGTCTCCCGAGTGCTGGGATTAAAGGTGTGAGCCACCACCGCCCAGCTTGCACAGATTCTTATGTTTTATAGGCACTCAACAACTGTGGTATTAAATTACAAATAACACTGAAAGTTGCAGGCAAATCTCTCCTTACACTGGGGAAACGTGTTTCTTTTTGAGACTTGCTTTCTCTGTGCAGCCTTTTTTGTCCTGGACTCACTCTATAGACCAGGCTGGCTTTGAACTTGTAGATCTGCCTGCCTCTGCCTCCCAAGAGCTGAGATTAAAGATGTGGGCCACCACTGCCCAGCCAAAGGACCTAATTGTATGTGGGGTAAATAAAATAGTTCTCAGGCTTGACTAGGCATTCAAAATCACCTCAGAATTAAAATAACTCTACGCCCCTTTATATCAGTAGCAGTCAAATGTGAACTCATATGCAGAAACTAAATTTGACAGGGTTAAGTATTAAGTTAGGGCCTCTGGGCTTAGAGTAGTACTTGCTTAGCTAGATATACTCCTTTAACAGTGCCAGTGACATACTCTTCCCTCAGGGTTTCTCTTTCCTGTAGACAGGTGTCTAGCCACCAATTCCACTGGTGACTTTTGTGAGGCCATAACGAGTAGTCACACTCTACCTTTTTATGCAAGACACAAGAAATGCTGTGTTTCTAATCCACCTCCCATTGCTGCTTTCTCCCATCACGTGCCAATTTCTGAAAGCTTCTATTGTGCCTTGTGGAGTTCATAGACATCCTTATATTCTCTGCCTTTTCTTTTACTGTAATAAACCTCTCACATGAGGTTTATGTCATGAGGACGTTACTTGTTCTCTTGCAGGCTTCCAAGCTGAAAATAAATTTTCCCATGTTCTTGTACCAGAGTGTCAGAGGTGTACTCTGAACTAATTTCATTGGGTAATGTCTTTCTTTACTGCTGACATTTATATTGTTCTCTCCATTACCAGCTCTGGTTAGTATTCATTTAACTGATTCATGTTATGACTTCAGTTTTGTTTTTAGAAACTTTCTTCTCTGATCACTGTATTTCTGTCATATGTCAGACATTCCCCATAGTTTACCCTAGATCTCACCATTCCTTGCTTTCCTTTGTGTTTTTTGTTGGTGGTAGTGGTTTCTTTTCTTTTTTTTTTTTTTGGTTTTGTTTTGTTTTTGTGAGTTATTTTTGAGACAGGGTTTCTCTGTGTAATAGCCCTGGCTATCCCCTTTGTTTTTGAGACAAGGCCGCCATATGTAGTTTTGGCTATTTTTAAACTTACAGACTTTGTTCCTGATTCCCCCTCAGAACTGAGATTATAGCTACATGATATCATATTATTACTCTTCTTTCTTTACTGACCTAAAAATCAAATTAGCCATTATAATTACTTGTTAGCCTTCTCTTTGGCTTATGCTGATCAATCTAGGAATTTCTAGTCCCTTTTTTTTTTCTTTTTGGTTTTTTTAAGACAGGGTTTCTCTGTGTAATAGTGTAACAGCCCTGGCTGGCCTGGAACCCACTTTGTAGACCACGTTAGCCTCGAACTCAAAGAGATTACCTCTGCCTCCCACGTACTGGGAGTAAAGGTCTATGTCACCATGCCCAGCTCTAGTCACTTTTAAAACTAAAAAATACACCCTAATAATAAGTGTTAAATAGCCAAGTTCAGTGGCACATGCCTTTAGTTCAAGGCTAGCCTGGTTTACAGAGTGAGTTCCATGATAGCCAGGACTACACAGAGAAACCCTATCTCAAAAAAGTAAAAAAAAAAAATAAGTTACTGACTTCATGTGAGTAATATAGCCTCTTTATTGTTGTTTCAGGTAATGGAAATATCACGTGCTTATCCCTGAATGCTTTCAATATATGAAACTTTATAAAGTTCTTTGTAGTTAGACTGAAAAAAAATGCTGGCCTTAGTTTTAAGTGGTATCGCATGTGTAAAGAATAATAATGCGCCGGGCGGTGGTGGCGCACGCCTTTAATCCCAGCACTCGGGAGGCAGAGGCAGGCGGATCTCTGTGAGTTCGAGGCCAGCCTGGTCTACAAAGCGAGTCCAGGACAGCCAGAGCTACACAGAGAAACCCTGTCTCGAAAAAACAAACAAAAAAAAAAAAAAAAAAAAAGAATAATAATGCTCTAGTTACAATTTTTAAAAGTATAATATAGCCATATGTGGTGGTACACACCTTTAATCTCAGCATTTGGGAGGCAGAGGCAGGTGAATCTCTGTGATTTCGAGGCCAGCCTGGCCTATAAAGTGGCCAGGACAGCCAGGGCTATTACACAGAGAAACCCTGTCTCAAAAACAAACAAATATATATATAGTAGGTGACTTAAAGTTCTGAGTAGAGATTTTGCTATTATTTAACCTAATAGAATTTGCATACTTAAAGTCAGAGACAAGTCTTTTGATTTAAAGTTTCCAAATTACCTGTTCAGTTGTTTGTTTTTTTCATTAGGCAAGCCAAACTTGAGATGGACCAGTGCAAAGAAGAGCTGTCTAAAATGGGAAAAGAAATATCGCACCTGAAATGCGACGGGGAAAATAAGTCCATGCATCTGTCTCAGTTAGATATGGTTTTAGATCAGACAAAGACAGAGCTAGAAAAGAAAGCAAATGCAAGTAAGCACCTGAGTTTAACTTAAATACAGATACCTGTGTACTTATATGTGGTGGTTTGAATAAGAATGGCCTCTATAGCAGCCCACATTTGAGTGCTTAGTCATGAGGAGTGGTGCTTCTTGAGAAGGGTTAGGAGGTGTGGCCGTGCTTCAGGGGTGTGTTTCTAGGGCTGGGCTTTGAGGTTCAAAAGCCTAAGCCAGGACCAGTGTGGCTTCTTTCTGCTGTCTCTGATCCAGGCTGTGGTTCTCAGCTACTGCTCCACTCTCTGCCTGAATGCCACCGACAGTAAGCAAGCCCCCAATTAAATGTTTACTTTCTTTTAAAACATGTTTAATTTTAATTTATGTACATTGGTGTTTTCCTTTCACTTATGTCTGTGTGAAGGTGTCAGGTCCCTTGGAACTGGGGTTACAGTTGTAGCTAGCTCTCAACTGCTGAGCCATCTCTCCAGCCTAAATGTTTTATTTTTAAGAGATGCTTCAGTCATAGTGTCTCTTCATAGTAATACAATACTAAGACATTATATTTAAGTGGAATAAAGTGACCAGTTGGGGTGATAAAGCTAAAAGGGACAGGGTTCAGGATTTTGCCTCTTATAGATGAAGAAAAGTGGATATCCTTATTTATTTATAAGGTCTATCAGACTGATTTTTTAAATTAAATTTAATATTTTGAGAGAGTCCCATGTATCCTAGGCTCTCACCAGAACTCTGTATGTAGTGAAGAACTTCTGATCCTCCTGCTTCCCCATCTCTAGTGCTGAGATTATATACAGGTGCCAACATACCCTGTTTATGCAGTTCTGGGGATTAAATCCAGTACCTTGTGCATGCTGGGCAAGTTCTCTACATACTGAGAATTTTGTAGATTCCAGCTCTCAGATTAAATATTCTTGTATGTACCTGCATGTGTATGTTTGTTTACATGTTCATGTGATTATGTGCACTTTTGAGTATGTGCATGTGGGAGTGTAGAGTTTGAAGTTGAGTATCTTCCTGGATTGCTGTCCATCTTATTTTTTGAGGCAGGGACTCTGACTGATTGGCAAAGCAAACTGACCAATTAGCTCCAGCAATCTGTCTGTGTCCACCAGCACTGAATGGGGCTAAAAATACACTCATTTGTGTGGTGTTTGGCAGTTAAGCCCCGGCTTATGATTGCACAGCTGACACTTTAATAACTGAAGCATCTTCCAAGCCCCTTGAATAGTCTTCATTATACTTATTTATAAAGGTTTACTTAAAAATAGTTTATATATAGTTTTTAAATGATTCTATCTTCTTAATAGTGAAGGAGTTAGAAAGGTTGCAGCACCACACTGAAGCTGAACTAACAGAAACCACACAGAAACGAGAAGCTCTCGAAACTGAACTGCAGAATGCTCATGGAGAATTGAAAAGCACCTTACGACAACTCCAGGAGTTGAGAGATGTACTCCAAAAGGCTCAGCTATCATTAGAGGAAAAATACACTACAATAAAGGACCTCACTGCTGAACTCAGGTCAGTTAGATAATAAGAAATGGTGCCCTAGTTCCAGATTTTTCTTTATTTTGAGTCATAGGGTCATGCCACAAAATTTTCTGCTTAACTTTTAACTCTAAATGTCTCAACTTCTCAACTGCTTTTGTTTTACTCTGTTTTGGATTTTTAAAAATAATTTATTTTTATTTCATATGCATTGGTGTTTTGCCTGCACATATGTCTGTGTGAGGGTCCCAGATCCCTGGAACTGGAGTTACAGGCACTTATCAGCTACCACGTGGGTTCTGGAATTTGAACCCATGCCCTTTGGAACAACAGTGCTCTTAAACATTGAGCCATCTCTCCAGCCCTTGTTTTATTTTATTTCATTTTTGACCATCCCATGATCCATTTAACTGAGAGATGTTTCTCTTGGCTGCTAATACTTCTGTCCTCATTCTGTGATCAGTTTCATACTGTTTGAGTTGCTTTTTAAGAAAAAAGTTTTAGAGGCAGGTTGACCTCTGTTAGTTCAAGTCCAGCCTGGTCTACAAAGTGAGTCCAGGACAGCAAGGGTTCTGTTACATAGAGAAACCCTGTCTGGAAAAACCAAAAAGGAGAAAAGGGGGGAAAAAAAAGGCAAACATATAGCAGTGACTAAAATCAAAATACTGTTAAGAATAACTCTGTGAATATTCTTTTTCTGTTTTCTTCTTTTAGGAGACAAGGTCTCATTTTGTAGACCAGGCTGGCGTTGAACTCAGAGATCTACCTATCTCTACTTACCAAGTGCTGTGATTAAAACTGTGTACCAAGCCAGGCGTGGTGGCTCACGCCTTTTAATCCCAGCACTCGGGAGGTGGATGCAGGCAGATTTCTGTGAGTTCCAGGCCAACCTGGAACTACAAACTTGGTCTACAAAGTGAGTCCTAGACACCCAGGGAAACACAGAGAAACCCTGTCTCAAAAAAAAAAAAAGGAAAGAAAAAAGTGTGTACCACCATTCCCAGCCCAGTGTACTGTACATGTTAAGCCCTTGTTTTAATCTAGGATTATGCAAGAATGTAACATATGACCTCATTTCCTTACAACAAACTTACATGTATTTTTTTTTATAGTTACAACTAAGGCTTAAATTAAGTAAAATGCTCCAAATACTAATTTTTTTAAAAAGTAATGTTTCAGTTAGGCTGTGGTTGCGCACACTTTTAATCCTAGTGCTCAGGAGGCAGAGGGAGTGATCCTTGTGAGTTCAAGGCCAGCCTGACCTACAGAGAGAATTCTAAGACAGGGCTACCTAGATAAACTGTCTTGAAAAAAAAAAAAGAAGTAGTTTTCCAAAGAAGGAAGTTAAACATAACTCTGCTCAATACTGAAGTCTGACTTCTTAGAGTAGCAGTGATATGTATAAGCTTAGACCAGCAATAACAAGTAATTCTAAGCCGGGCGTAGTGGCGCATGCCTTTAATCCCAGCACTCGGGAGGCAGAGGCAGGTGGATCTCTGTGAGTTCGAGGCCAGCCTGGTCTACAAAGTGAGTCCAGGACAGCCAGGGCTACACAGAGAAACCCTGTCTCGAAAAACCAAAAAAAAAAAAAAAAAAAAACCCATGTAATTCTAAGAGCACAGGCTGTGGCCAGCTCAGGCCTACAGGAAGTAGACATGGAAAGCCAAAGTAATCCAGAGAACCATGAAAGGGAAGTAGGATTACAAGAGGATGTGAATGTAGAGTACAAAACAGGGCCAGTAACTGCAAGATGATTCTGAAAATCAGGAATAATAACCCAGACTTTATTAGCACCTCATGCCCTATGAACTCATCCTTAGTAGATTTCAGGCACTTTTAAATATTGTGTCAAAAATAATTTCCAGCTAGGTGTGGTGGCGCATGCCTTTAATCTCAGCGCTCAGGAGGCAGAGGCAGGTGGATCTCTGTGAGTTCAAGGCCAGCCTGTCTACAAAGTGAGTCCATCCAGGACAGTCAGGGCTGTTACACAGAGAAACCCTGTCTCAAAAAAAAATCCAAATCCATTTCTCCATTTTTGGCTTCTTCTTTAGCTATATGTTACTACCCAACTACTTACCTTTTGTCTCCATGTAGATTTAAAAACCAATTATTCTGTTACTACAGCTGGGCAGTGGTAGTGCACGCCTTTAATCCCAGTACTGGGGAGGCAGAAGCAAGGGAATCTCTGAGTTTGATGAGTCCAGCCTGGTCTATAGAGTGAGTTCCACGATAGCCAGGGCTACACAGAAAAACCCTGTCTCTCAAAACAAAACAAAAACAAATACCAATTATTAAATTTTTTATGTTATTTTATTTTTTATTGAAATTTTTTTCTTTATACAATATATTCTGATCATGGTTTTCTCTTCTCCCAACTTCTCCCAGATCCTAACTACCCCCACCCATTCAATTCCATGCCCTTTCTCTCTCCTTTTAGAAAACTAACAGGCAAAATAACAACAAAAAAAAAATAAGAAACACACATATACACACAGAAAACCACAAAACCACATAGAAACTCTAATATACAAGCAAAAGACCAGTAGGCCTGGGCTGGAGAGATGGCTCAGCGGTTAAGAGCACTGGCTGCTCTTCCAGAGGTCATGAGTTCAATTCCCAGCAACCACATGGTGGCTCACAATCATCCATAATGAAATCTGGTGCCCTCTTCTGGCCTGTAGATATACCTGCAGACAGAACACTGTATACATAATAAATAAATCTTTAAAAAAAAAAAAAAAGACCAGTAGGCCAGAAGCTGGCTACACAAAGCATTATGAGACAAAAGTTTACAAAAATACCCTTGAGTTCATTTTGTGTTGGCCATCTACTGTTTACATGAGCCTACCCTTAAGGATGGTTAGTATACCCAGTAAGACTTCATTAGAGAAAACTAATTTTTCCTGTGCAACCAGGTATAAATTGCAAATTGCTTCTTTGTTAGAGGTGGGAGTCTGTGTCCACTTCCCCTTCTCTGCACTGAGACTCATGTGACTTGATCCTGTGTAAGCCCTGTGTGTTGCCATAGTCGCTGTGAGTTTATATGTGGATCAATTCTGTTGAGTCTCGAGTCATCCATCTCCTTTGGATCTAACAAACTTTTTCCTTCTCTTATGCATAGTAGCTGAGTTCCATTTACGACTGAGATTTCCAAAATTTCTCAGTCTCTGTATATTGTCCAGTTGTGGGTCTTTGTTAGGTAGTTTCTATCTACTGCAAGAAGAAATGTTTGTGACAGTTGATGAATGAGGCACTGATCTATGAGTATAGCAGAACATCATTAGTAGTCATTTTATTGGTCTGTTCCTTTAGCAGAACAAAAATACAGTTTGGTATTTGATTTTCCCCTACAGCCTATCAAGTCCCACTTGTGATCTTGGTCACCCAAACGGTGTCAGGCATGGGTTCCATCTTGTGGAGTGACCCTTAAATCCAATCAGAGAGGCGTTGGTCACTCCAACATTTGTGCCACTTTTGCACCAGCGTATCTTGCCAACAGGTCACTGTTTTAGACTGCAGGGCTTGTAGCAGGGTTGATGATTACCCTTCTTTTCTAGTAGCATGCAGAGTACTTTGCAGTTTTATGAATACCAGTCAGGAGGGCTTAAGGCTCTAGTTAGGCACCACCTGCACCTAACCAGACTTCTCCATGTTCAATGAGATATATAGGTGCTGTCTTCAATAATAGGGCCTAACATCAGTTGTAGAGAGCAACCAGTAGCCTTGGCAGTACCCTGAGATGTTTGGGGGTTTCCATAGGACCCCTTCTTATACATATGAAAGAAATATATATATTAGGAAGGTTCTACTAAAAACTAAATATGTTTCTATTTGGCCTTCAAATGACCTTTAGTGTTAGTTGTCCCTCCTTGTGTTCCCTCCTTTACCCTCTTCCATTCCTCTCCCTATTTATTTTAGTTATTCATCTATCTATCTGTTTGTTTATTGGGTTTTTTTTGTTTGGGGGGTGTTGGGTTTTTTTTTTTTCTTTTTCTTTTTTTGGAGACAGGGTTCTCTGGTTGGTCCTGACTGTCCTGGACTAACAGGAGAAATTGATCACTGGTCCCAAGGAACAAGGCTAGGGATGTTGCCTGGGGAAGGAAATAGAGGGAAGGGAGAAGAGAAAGAGATAGAGCATATGCACACTGGGAGAGAGAAAACACAGAGAAGCGAGGGAGACCAAAATGTCTAGATTATATGGGCAACAGCCTATGGGGGAGGGAAGCCTGGCTCCAGGGTTGGAAAGTTCAGGGCAGAGGGCAGGGTATGCCAGCCACACCTTGCCCACAGGTAGGGACTGAGGGATTGCTGGGAGAATTTGAGGCCAGATCTGCTTTGATATGTTAAATATGCACCTCAGCTGCTGGTCCTGGGTCTGAATCCCAAATCCACTCTGGAAAATAATTGCAATTTCTCAATAATTTAAACACAAAATTATCATTTAGTATAATTCTCCTAGTTGTATATGTAAAAGCATTGAAAATGTCTCTTTGAATGAAATTATATGCAAGTGTTCATAGCATCTCTGTGATAGCTAAAAAAGTAGCAAGAACCCAATTGGCCACCAGTGATGAATGGAATAGGAAAATATAGTATATCCATTACAGGAGTATTATTTAGTCAAAACAAAGCAATAAAATAGTGATAATCCATGCTACAAAGTAGATAACCCTAAGAATATTATGCTAAGTCAGAGAAGGTAAATACAGTGATATAATTATGTTTATATGAAATTTCTAGAATTGGTAAGTCCAATAGAGATAGTAATGGTTGATGGTTGCTGGGAACTAGGGGAGGGGATACCAGAAAAGTAATCCCTGAAGGATATGGAATTTCCTTTTGTAATATCAAAAGTACTGGGAAGAGATAATGGTGATGTCAACATAACATTGTAAATGTAGTTAATTCAGTTGAGTTATGCACTGATACGATAATATTTTATGTGCTTTTTTTTTTTTTTTTTACCACAGACCAGTTTTTAAAACTCCAAGCCTCTAGAATACAAAGTCCTGTATGATCAGTTTTCTATTTTCCTGGCCTCATTTCATAATGTTCTTGCTCTGTTTTGTTTTGTGGTGTGTGTGTAATGTGCATGTATGCATTTTTTTCATGTGGGAGCACATGGTGTATGTGGTCAGAGAGTGATGCTGGTGTCTTCTTCTGCACCTTACATGGGATCCTGTGTGAGTTAACTTTTGTTGTCAGTCATTTTCTTTACATCATTCCTTTTAACTCCTTTCATTCTGAATTAACTACATACATTCTTTTGCTTTTAATTTATGAGAAACAATAACAATAATTTGTTATTGTTATTAACATATTAAAGATAAACAAAAATGTTTATCTTTAAGAAGTAAAGTATTAAGTATTCAGCTGGGCATGGTGGCGCACGCCTTTAATCCCAGCGCTTGGGAGGCAGAGGCAGGCGGATCTCTGTGAATTCAAGGCCAGTCTGGTCTACAGAGTGAGTCCAGGACAGCCAGGGCTACACATAGAAACCCTGTCTCAGAAAAATCCAAAAGAAAAAATTTATAGTATTCCTATTATCTGTTCTGATCGTTTTCTTTTGACAAATTTTAGAGAATGTAAGATGGAGATTGAAGACAAAAAACAAGAACTCGTTGAAATGGATCAGGCACTCAAGGAGAGAAATTGGGAGCTAAAGCAAAGAGCAGCTCAGGTTGTTTTCCCTAATTATATTTGAATAAAATTTTCTAGTATGGGATAATCATGAAGTGTTTTAAAAGTCACCAATTTTTTTTCTGGATATAAATTTTGTTTTGTTTTGTTTTGTTTTTGAGGACAGGGTTTCTCTGTGTATCCCTGGCTGCCCTGGACTCACTCTGTAGACCAGGCTAGCCTTGAACTCACAGAGATCCATCTGTCTCTCTGCCTCCTGAGTGCTGGGATTAAACGCATGTGCCACCATGCCTGGCTTATAAATATTTTTTAAAGTTAGAAATACATCTAATTCTTTTTAGACAAATTTGCTGTTTGAAGAAGGTTGGCCTTGAGTTTATAAACCTCTTGCTTCAGACTCACAAATACTGAGAATATAGTGGCCTAGCAGAAAGACTTGTCTGTTTTCCTGGGAACGGAATAGGGAAGTAAACTCTTTACCACTAAAGTACTGCTCATCCCAACCAGTACATTTTGCACAGGTGGGTTCACTTGCTACCCATAAGTTTTTTTTTTTATTGTATATCAAAAGAACATGGGGTTGAACACATTACTGTCAGCTAAATGTTGGAGGAACGAAGCATTATTTAGCAGTTTTTATTCCAATATAAATTGACACATGAATTCTTTTATATTTTAAGTTTCTATAACATATATGTATGGGATTCAACTCCCTACTTGAAAAAATACTTCATTTGGGATAAACTTACCATTCATTGATGCCTGTTGTAAAAGTATATACCAACCACACAAATGTTTGCATTATAATAAAATTGACCAACCAGCTTGGTACTACTTTTGTGTTTAGGTTACACATTTGGATATGACCATTCGTGAACACAGAGGAGAAATGGAGCAAAAAATAATCAAATTAGAGGGTATTGTGCAGAAATCAGAATTAGAACTTAAAGAATACAACAAGCAGGTAAGTATTTTGAAATTTCATATATTGTTTAAAAATTAACTCCGTGACAGTGTACAGCACCACACAGTGTTGTTGTTTTAATGATGTATGTTGCTGTGCTTCCCACATTGAAATCCTGTGCCCAGGGACCCTCCTGTCTCAGCCTCACAAACTGGAAATAAGCATCACTGTGCATCGCTGTGCATCGCTGTGCATGGCTGTGCTGCTTTTTTTGGGTTTGTTTTTGTTGTTGTTGTTGTCGTTTTAGTTTTATATCTCTGATTTGTTTTTAATTATATTGCAAACAGTAACCTTTTTTTATATTCATTTATTACTTCAATTTATATCTCCATCACAGTCCCCTCCCTCCACCCCTCCCACTCTCTCGGCCCTTCTCCCAGAACTCATAATTCTTTTTTTTTTAAAATAATTAGGTCACAATTATGAAAATTACAAGGCACAACATACATTCCCAGTGTCCAGTCCACACATACCCAACAACCAACATCAGAACTCTATTATCCATCTATCTCCATGGGTTTAAAGTTCTATACCTATCTTAATTTCCATCCTAACTTGCATTACCAACTTAAAAATATCTTCTTAGATGTGGTGTTCCTTTAAAATGCACATGATGGAGACATTGCATGCTTTTATTCATCTTGTACATTGTATTTAATACTCATTTTCTCAAATTTTTATTGTAATTTCTTATATCAATGTATCTAATATACTTATCACAATATATACATGTTTGAATAACTATAAAATATTTCTGGGAGGATTTACAAGTAATTCTAGAACCTAGTTGTCTGAAAAAAATCATGTAGGAAGGAAACTTTGTGTTCTCTCTCTCTATATATATATATATGTATATATATATATATATATATTTTTTTTTCTGTTTTGTTTTTGGAGATAGGGTTTCTCTGTGTATCCTTGGCTGTCCTGAACTCACTTTGTAGACCAGGTTACCCTTGAACTCACAGAGATCACCTCCCAAGTGCTAGGATTAAAGGTGTGCGCCACCATGCCCGGCCATATTTTTTTATCTTACATATATTTTACCTTTAAAATTATAAAGCTATGTTACATTTATTTATTGTACTTTTTTTTGTAAATAGTAATTGAAACATTTGCATATGGAAGGAGGTATCAGATTCATTCATAAAATAAGTCAAGGAATGCTAATATAAAAGAGAATGGTGTTTGTAGCCATAGGACAAACCCACTATTCTTGTAAGTCTGAAGTGCCATGGGAGCATTTGATTATTCAAGTGTGACAAGTCAGCCCTGGGAAACAAACAGAGGGTTATAGCTAGGTGCCATCTGCAGAGGGGTGTCTCCAGCCCACGAAACACAGCGATCACCACATAAGGGGGTCTCAGGGAAAAGTGAGTGTGCTGCCTGCCTGAACCTCTAGCCTTCACTCCAAAGACAAACAGATGCAACAGGGTGATGTCTAAGCATTTCCCGTTTTTTATTGTTTCCTTCCCTGGCTGATATACAGAATCAAATGGGTGTTTCCACATGAGGCTACGTGGGCCAATCACATTAAAGGTCATCCTATTACATCACATAGCACAAGCCTGTTAACATGGTGATCATTACACTAGAGCTGAAGTCTTGCTCACCCAATCAGCTATACCCACACTCAGGCTTCTCACTCTACCCCCACATCTTCTGTCCAGCACCATCTTAGATATCTGCCGCAAGTTACTTTCATTTTCCCAGCAACAAGGCATTTCTCATAAGCCTCCATTTCACGGGTCCCCACAGAGGAGGACTATTCTGTGAAACTGGGGTACTCTGGGCACCTCAAAACAAGGAACAGTGACAAACCAGGGAACCTGTGGCCACAGTCTCTGGGTGGGAAACAGCTGCATTAAGCAATAGGAAGGGGATAAGACATGGACATGCTAAGAAGCTTAGGTGGAGGGAGGGTTAGACTCTGTGTATAGTACTTTGTCCTGCTCTCTGGTGAGCCGCAGACTCCCAAACATAAGTAACTGAAGAGAGTGGACGTTCCAAGCCTGTACTTAGCAGGTGGTTCTGAATCCAAGGACTGCAGTTTTACCATATGGTTTTCTGCTAGCCCTGTACACTGTAGTTCAGGTCCAGTGGAAGCACTCAGTTTCCAGAGAATCTTTCCTCTTGTCGGATATTTAGTGTTGAATAGGGTTTGAAACTTGGAGTAATCAAATGCACTAGGGAACTACAGACAGGGAAGTCTTTGGAGTCTGTGAACCTGCCTGGTCTACAAGCTACAGAACTAAGTGTAGCACGTGGCTTTTCGTTTACAAAAGAAGGAACTCTCAAATAAATGAAGCCTTATTGTACACCTGGCTCTTCACTGGTCCCAAGAATCAGTTTGACTAGTACAAAAGACAAGAGACTCAAACTTCACCTGAGTCCCTATTCCCACCTGTTAGCTAAAGCAGTCTCTCAGCTAGCCTCTCACTGTTCCTCACTTCCCTGCCATTGCCTTTCTACACATGGTTCTCACTGCCTGCTTCTTCCATGTCCATCTGAGTCTACCTTCATCTCCATCTTCAGCGAACTCCCAACCGTACTTTCTGTCCCAGCTCCAGCTGCCAGCTCTTTATTATGAAAAAAAAAAAAAAACTATCTTCCTTTCTCAACTAGTAGGCTTGCCTTACTCTTAAAGGCACCTGAGGAAGTGACATTTATATATCCTGCTATCCAGGCATTGCCAACTTCAAATAACAATTAGGAACACTTCTTCATAGCCAGAAAACACAGTATTTGTGGGTCACTCCAACAATTTAGAGTGAATATGAATTAGCAAAGTACAAGGCTGTCTCTATTAAAATAACATATGGATCCATTACTTTGTATGCTAATTAATGGAAAATTTGTGATTTAGGTTTTCATCTTTTAGTGGATTTTGTGTGGATAGAGTATATAATCATCCTATTAAGTATAATTCTTATGCTTCTACATTATGTTTGTCTTAAGAAAAGTACTTTTGCCGGGCGTGGTGGCATACGCCTTTAGTCCCAGCACTCAGGAGGCAGAGGCAGGTGGATCTCTGTGAGTTCAAGGCTAGCCTGGTCTACAAAGTGAGTCCAGGATAGCCAGAGATACACAGAGAAATCCTGTCTCGAAAATCCAAAAAAAGAACTTTTCTTTTCTTTCTTTTTTACTTTTTGTTTTTTTCAAGACAGGGTTTCTCTGTGTAGCTGTAGCCTTGGCTGTCCTGAAACTTGCTTGGTAAACCAAGCTGACCTCAAACTCACATAGATCCACTTTTCTCTACCTCCCAAGTGCTGGAACTAAAGGTGTACACCACCATACCCAACTAAGAAAAATAAAGTGTAGTCATTTAGTTTTATGTTTTATGTGAGTGGGTGTTTTGCCTGCATATATGTTTGTACATCATGTATCCCTAAGAGGCCAGAAGAGGGCACCAGGTCCCCTAGAACTAGAGTTACATATGTTTGTAAGCTGCCACATGGGTGCTGGGAACTGAACCCAGATCCCTACAAAAGCAGTAAATACTCGACCACGGAGCCATCTCTAGCCACAGAAAAATAATTTTTTTTTCTACTTTGATTTTAGGTATTTGTTATTGTTGTTTTTCTTATTTTTGTGACAGGGTGTTGCCATATAATCTAGTCTGGCTTTGAACTCATTACCCTCCTGCCTTAACCTTCATAATGTTGGGATTGCAAATGTGTCTCCATGTTTTGCCTACTTTTAGATATTTTAGACATAGTGTTTAAAGTTTAACTTACAACACAACTATGAATAAATTTTATTTTCTTGGTTGCGTTAATAATGGTCATTTGTATGAAATTCAGGTAGAAAGTCTAAATGAAAAGTTGCAAAATACCAAAGAACAGCTTCGAGAAAAGGAGTTTATAATGCTTCAGAATGAACAGGAGATAAGTCAGCTGAAAAAGGAAACCGAAAGAACACAACAAAGGATGAAGGAGATAGAAAGTGTAAGTGATTTACTTCTCACATAAGAGAAAAGCAATGGAATGAATGTGGTTAAAATACAGAAACTGTGCTAAGTTTTTAAAAACTATTTGTATCAGATGCTATTAGCTATTGTGAAATTTAAAGATATTTTATTATAGTGGCTTTGGTATGGACAAAGACACTTTTTTTTCGAGACAGGGTTTCTCTGTGAAGCAGCCCTGGCTGTCCTGGACTCACTTTGTAGACCAGGCTGGCCTTGAACTCACAGAGATCCACCTTTCTCTGCCTCCTGAGTGCTGGGATTAAAGGTGTGTGCAACCACTCCCGGCAAGGACACTGTCTTACGTACCTTGTATTCCCTAACTTTGTCATGTTATATTTTACATAGTAAATCCACAGTATTTGCTTTTTTAGCAATTAATAGCCTATATAAATACACTAAGTAGTAGAATTAGAGATATAGATACCAACAAGTAACGGAAACTTGAGGAACTTCACCCAGAAACTGACAAATGATAACTGAGTGTTATTTCAGCCAAGTGCACTATGTTAGCAAAGGGACCTAGTGACTTCATGACTTGGTATCAGTTTGATGTGTATTGATTATTGAATCTATTCAACACCCTAGTCTTTTTAAATGTGAATTTGTTTCTGTGAGCTCTAATGAATATAATTTTCTCATTGTTAAAACTCAGTTGTTGTAATTTCAGCAATAACTATTGTGTTTGATTGATTATGTGTCTCCCTATTGAATATAAACTGTTAGGGAAGGTACTTTGTCTCCTTTTTCACTCCTGTTTCTTGACCACCCAGAGCTGTGTATTATCATATAGTAAGCATAAGTTATTATTTATTGAGTTAATTATAAACATAAGTTAGGCAGAGTCTCTAAGAACAAATCTGGAAAACATTGAGGTGGGAGTGAGTAATGCCCCTGTCATGCTGGGTCCCTAACAGTGAATGACTATACTCACTCATATCCTGGGCCTCCATACCCAACACCAGGGCACAAGTAATTATCACTGGCTCTTCCCTTTTATTCCTTGAAGTTAAGTGTCAATATGTCTAACCTGCCTCATTATGCTGAATTAGAACTGAGTTTGCATTGTTTTTTTTTTTTTCCTAAGAAGAAATATAAGTTGTTTTCCTTATCCAAAAGATTTTTACCAGTATTTTGAGATTCTATGGAATCTGGAGTATTTATATATTCAAAATTACTCAAATATAAATGCATTTGTGTTTCATATTTACCATACATATCTCATCTGAAGGTAAGTTATAGACCATTTTTAATAAGTATTTATTAAACAGTTTCATAGTTTGGGGTTTTCTACTTCTGTCAAGTTAATACTCACAAAGTTGTTTTTTGCTTTTTTTTTAATATTCCAGATTTTTGGTTTCCAGATAAGAAATGCTTACCTTGTCTTTTACTAGGAATTTAAGTGATTAATTTTATATTTCAGAGGGAATAATGGCTGCAGTGACAAATTTCACCTTCATATATAATTCACAATCCAGCTATATGGATTTTCTTTCTTCCTTCCTTCCTTCCTCTCTCTCTCTCTTTCTTTTCTTACTTTCCTTCCTTTCTT
The DNA here is from genome assembly GCA_907164525.1 of Lophiomys imhausi. Classification (NCBI taxonomy): domain Eukaryota; kingdom Metazoa; phylum Chordata; class Mammalia; order Rodentia; family Muridae; genus Lophiomys; species Lophiomys imhausi. The sequence continues at coordinate 303,641 of CAJQZJ010000664.1, read as the reverse complement.
CTTTTGCACTCATGTGTAGGCTTAAAAACAACCTTGTGTGTTATTCCTCGGGAGCCTTGTACTTATTGTCATTTTGTTTGTTTGTTTATTGGGTATTGTTTGTTTTGTTTTGTTTTTTTGAGACAAAGTCTTATGTAGTCCAAACTAGTTTTGAACTCCCTGTATAGTAGAAGATGACCTTAAACTCTCTTCCTATCTCCTCCTACTCTCCGCAAGTCCTGGGATTACATTGTGTACTATCAGACTTGGTTTAATATGGTGCTGAGGAGAGAACCCGGGGTTTTAGGGAATGATAGTCAAGCATTCTACCAAATGATCTGTATACTTATCTCCTTGCACCTTGTTTTGTGAGTCAGGGTCTCACTGTGTAGCCCAGATAATCAAATGTTAGGGTTTGAGGATTTTGTTTGTTTTTCTGGGCATAGTATTTGATATTTTTTCATAATGTTATATGCCTTATGATAAAAGGTTATATAATTATGTGCATTAAATTCATAAGGAATATTTTAGTAAGAGTTTTTAAAATGGCAGTGGTAGCATGTATCTCTACTCTCAGCACTTGGGGCTCAGGAAGAAGGTTAGCCCAGACTACTCAATGTCTTTCAAGGCCAGCCTAGACAAGATCCTCAGCTTAGATAAGTAAATAAAGTTCTTGCATTAGAGGTATATGCTTGTTATTCTAGCTACTCAAGACAGTAAGACAAGAAGACCACAAGTTTGAGACCAGTCTGGGCAATCTTCTCTCAAAATACAGTTTTTAAAAGGGACTTGGGAATGTGTCTCAGTGGCAGAGCAATTTGAAACTCTGGGTTTACTCCCTATACTGAAAAAGGTTCCCGGGTTATTACAGTTTTGTCATTTTATTATGATTAAAACTTTAAAAATATTAACTTATAGTGGGTGGTGCTCATTTGTATTTTAAATTTTATAAAGATATAATTGTAAGGAAATTCTCATATGAAAACATAACTGTATATTTTATAACTATATAATTTCATTTTGAAACCCACAAATGTCTTATGCTTTTCAGGTTATGAAAGAACAGGAAGAGTACATTGCTACCCAGTACAAGGAAGTCATTGATTTGGGGCAAGAATTGAGGCTAACTCAGGAGCAAATGCAGATCTCTCATTCAGAACTGGCAGAGGCTCGTCGCCAAGAAGTCCGAGCACAGAGAGAAATAGAAAGGCTCTCTAGTGAACTAGAGGACATAAAGCAACTCTCTAAAGAAAAGGTAATCCTATTCTAGATAATTTTATATAATGAAGAATTTCAAAATTTTAACTCCTTTTTTTTTTAAGATTTTATTTTATTTATTATGTATACAGTGTTCTGTTTGCATGCACACCTGCAGTCCAGAAGAGGGCATCAGATCATATTGTGGATGGTTGTGAGCCACCATGTGGGACTTGAACTCAGGACCTCTGGAAAAGCAGCCAGTGCTCTTATCCTCTGAGCCATCTCTCCAGCCCCCTCTTTTTTTTTTTAAGATTTTATTTTATTTTTTAACTCCTTTTTAAAAGAAGGAAGATGGTCATGCTCATCACTAAACCACCTTTTTATTTTGCACTGTGTTGCACTACAGTATTTAGTGTGACTGTATTTAATGGACCAGTTTGTCCACTTGAAAAAAATGGTTAAAATGGTAGGACCAGGTGTGGTGTCCACATTGGTAACTGCACCACCTATTTAGCCAGAGTAGGAGAGTCTCTAGTTTGAGGCTAACTTGGACTACATTATGGGTTACTATTTAAAAAGTAGTCACTTTTATGTTTTATACATATTGGCATACTTGCTTATTTATTTATTTATATTTATTTTTTGTTTTTTTTTTTTGTTTTTTTTTTCTTTTTTTTTAAAGAGAGGGTTTCTCTCTTTGTAGCCCTGGCTGTTCTAGAACTTGCTTTGTAGCTCAGGCTGGCCTTGAACTGGCAGAGATCGACCTGCCTCTGCCTCCCAAGTGCTGCGATTAAAGGTGTGCACCACCACAACTGGCTGCTATAAAGAAAAAATTTTAATGTATTGTACTTAGGTTTTAAATTCTTTGTTATATAATATTTTATGGTATAAACCCTTAAAAAAATGAACTCTGGCCACATTAGTTCTCCATAAATTGAGTTATTTAGCCCTTCTAAATGTTCAAGTGTTTGAGTCATCTTCTAAATAAGAACTGTCAAACTTTTTAACTTTTCTAAAAACTTCAGAAACTTTGTGATGGTAGCATGCTATTAAAAACAAGAGTACTGGGGCTGGAGAGATGGCTCAGCGGTTAAGAGCACTGACTGCTCTTCCAGAGGACCCGGGTTCAAATCCCAGCACCCACATGGCAGTTCACAACTGTCTTGTAACTCTAGTTTCAAAAACAAGAGTACTAATAATTATTTTCTTAGAAGTTAGCAACTCACTTAAAAAGAATTTAAATTGATATACTTGGGTCATTTACTTAGACCTTGAGAAAAATGTTTAATTTTATTCTGGAAGTTCTTGTAATTTTTCTGCTTTTTCTTATGTGGAGCCTGTTGACTCCATCTTAAAAAAAGATTCCATTTTGTATTAGATTTGACTCAGAGCTGACCTCCAGTTCCAGGAACAACAAAATGTACCTGACCTGCATTCCAGGGGTGTTCCCTCATCATCACCGGTTTTTTGGGTGCTCACTCTGAGAAAACACCCAAAAAGTCTTAACAAACTTTCTGGTGGTCAAAATGACCACAGCTGGTTAGTCAGTAACAAGGAGCCAATCAGAAATGAACATGACTGGTTACCCAAATGTCACCCAATCATATGATAGAAAATCTCTTTCTTTGTCTAAGCCCCTATATAAACCCTATATTTTTGGAGTTCAGGGCTCTCAACTTGAACTGCTGAGCCTTGGGAGTCCAAGCTCTGAAATTACTTGAAATGCAAGCTCTAAAATATTATAATTTAATATCAAACTAGTTATAGATTCATGTTTATCTTTTGGTTTTGGTCAAACCTTGATTCTTTTTATGAATAATCTGATTAGAATTTTATTTTATTTTTTTTTACATAAGCCATACTTGTAAGCCAGACATCTCCCCTGAGGACCTCCAATGACCAGATTCCACCCATAAAACACTCTAACTGCCCTAATGCCAACCTAGACCCAGCCTCTGCCCTAAGGAGTCAAAAGCCCAAACCTTGGACATGAAATCCCACCCTGGAGAGCCCCTTCTGCTGTGCAGTCATTCAGGTCATCAACCCTGCTGAGGCAGCCACCCTCCTGGATTTTTTTCCTCCCAATAAATCTCTTGTTGTGCTGTGTGACTTTGATATTCTTGGCTCCTGGCTGCCAGGATACCTTTATCCTCAGAGCTGTAACATAATACTCATAGTACATCCTCTAGTTATTTTAGTTTCTTTCAAGTAGAGGAAGAATTAAATAATGGAATATCTGGTTTTGTTGTTATTGTTGGAGAAATTGTCACTTCCCAAGTAGTTTTTACTGATTTTGACTGGTTCTAATTGGCTAGCAGATGTTTGTAACTCTTGTTGCATTGTGCATTGTTTCAAAACTTAGTTCTTACTTTAAAATATTTCCAGACATATTTCATTAATATTTCTCCTTATCCTTGACAAATGCACATTTCAAAGACCTTTAGTAGATGTATGCAGAACTCTACACACCGTACTCTTTGAGATAGGCACTTCTGAGGCATTAGTAAGTTAAAGGAGAGTTCCTGGAACTCAGGTGTTAGGATAACCTATAAAGAAGCGGGTAGAAAACATAATGTGGCTGTGTGGCACAAACAGATGACTCGTGTCATAGGATGCAGTGAGCAAGAGACAGAACAGCCCGTGATTTTAAACCTGCACATTGGTCTCTTCTGCGATTTCATATTCATTATCTTTGGACAGTGGTTGCTGAAACTGCAGAAAGGAAAACAATAGAAAACATAGCCTCTTTTACTCAGGGAGAGAATACTGCATGTAATAAAATTTTATAATTAAAGTCATAAGTACCACTTGCATCAACTAACATAAGTAGGTTTGGATAAAAATTCTAATCAGGTGGAGAGATGGCTGGGCAGTTAAGAGCACTGGCTGCACTTCCAAAGGACCTGGGTTCAAATTCCTGCACCCACATGGTGGCCAGCACTCGTTTAGCAGCTGTCTGTAGCTCCAGTTCCAGGGGATCGAACCTCTGTGGGTTCCAAGCACACAAGTCGTGTGCACACACACATATTCAGGCCAAAAGACCCCTACAGATATGTATGTATATATGTGTGCATATATGTGTATCTTGTAAAAAGCACATAATCCAAATGGTGAAAAAAAATGCACCGACACACCTGAGAACAGAGTGTTATCTGCCAAAGTGGAGGTGATTACTTGCTGAAGTTCAGTATATTAGGTTCTTTTTTTCACAGAAAGCATTGGTTAGTGAACTTATTATATAGCAAATAACGAACCAGTGCCTTCTTTTGGTCATCTCTGAATGGCTATATAAGTGTAGCATATAATGAGCTAGCTTGGCATATGTGTTTACATGAAGACTAACTTGCTTCCATAAGGCACTGAGCTGATTTAGTTAGTAATAAGCTACCTTCATAACTTTTATTTACAATGTCATTTTTAAAGGAAGCTCATGGAAATCGTTTGGCTGAGGAACTAGGGGCTTCTCAAGTACGTGAAGCTCATCTAGAAGCAAGAATGCAAGTAGAAATAAAGAAATTATCCTCAGAAGTAGAATCTCTCAAAGAAGCTTATCAGATGGAGGTAAGGAAAAATTAAATTTGTGTCAGTAGCCCCCACTAAAATGAACTGACTTACTAGAATGAAAGTATGAGTCAAAAAAAAAAAAAAAGTGGAAGCTGGGCGTGGTGGCGCACGCCTTTAATCCCAGCACTCGGGAGGCAGAGGCAGGCGTATCTCTGTGAGTTCAAAGCCAGCCTGATCTACAGAGTGAGTCTAGGACAGGTAGATATATGCACATAGAAACCCTGTCTCAAAAACAAAACAAACAAACAAAAAAAAGTGGAGGAAAAAGAAGTGTGAGTCTAGAAGTATTTGGTGTAAACTTATACACAGTGATCTTCATTGTAAGCTAAATTCGTACCTTGCCCTTAACACTCCTGCACTTAGAAAGTTACTGTGCTCTAGAGTTAAGAAGTCTGCTCCCTGAGGTAGACATCCTGAACCCAAATCCTGTTTCATGACTCTATGACTTTGGATAAGTTATTTAAGCTCTCCAAGATATATATGATGATAATAACTATTTCATAGGACTGTCATAAGGAATCAATTAATTACTATTAGTTCTTAGATTAGAACCTGATTCATTATCATTAATTGTAGAACTTGTAAAAAACAAATTGGAAATACTAATTATAGATATACACCATTTTATGTCAAGTGAAAATATAATACAGTATTCATAATTTCTATCATCTGTTCTGATAGTTAAGGAAGCAATCAATAGTAGGACCATTTTATTAGTATATCCTTAACCTTTATAAAAATGAACAGTATTATTAAGTAGAATATTTTTCATTCTTCTAAAACATTTGAAAATAGTACCCAAAAATCTTTGTATATATTCTAAATAATACTAATTGAGTTTGGTGCTAAGAAAGCATTTTTTCTGTAAAACAAAGACTACAAAAGCATTTGTATTAAACTTTTTTTTTTCCATGAAACCTTGGCTCACTATGTAGTCCTGGCTATACTAGAACTCACTCTGAGACTAGGCTGGCCTCAAACAGAGATCCACCTGCTCTACCTCCTGAGTGCTGAGATTAAAAATGTGTGCCACCCTGCCTAGCTTTGTATTAAACTCTTATTGAGAGTTTGGTAACATTTGGTGAGGCACTGGGGTTGGGGCAAAGGGACTTTATTATTTAAACACATTTAGATTCAGATCTCTTTAAAAACTTAGTGCCTGCAAAATGAAACACATTTTCAAGCTGAATCCACTTCTCATACTTTTTGTAATCCTTTATCTTCAGAGGCAAATGTTAGTCCATCTCAGGTATTTACCGTTAACTGTTCATATTTTCTAATCTGTTGTCGGTAGTTAGTTACCCATTTTAAGCCATTAATTTTATAAACTACCTAAAATTAATTATAAGCACATAGTTCATACATTTTTTTCTTAGCGGTTCTGGGAGTATGAGAAGTGGATTCAGACAGAGAGGAACGCACAAAGGAGACATGAATTCCGCCTCCCTCCCTGTGCCTTGTTCACTTGCTCCGCAGTGCTAGAGCCTCTGGACAGATAGATGTCTTCAGTGCCTGGCTTTCACAGATTTCTCTCAGCAGGTTCTATGCCACACCTTTTCTGTCAGCCTTCTTGGGCAGGCTTGTGGCAAGAGTCTCTCTCTCTCTCTCTTTCTCTCAAGGGAGTGGATTCTGTCTCCTGTTTCCTCAGCAGTTCTCAGTTTATATGTCATGGCTTCTGACCAATGAAATGATTCTTACTGCCTCAGGACTGGTGCCACCTAAGGGCTAGCAGATGGCATCCTTCGTTTCACACTTTGTGTCTCCTTTGCATGCTCCTCTCTCTCATGGTTTGGTGTCTATCATGTGTGGCAGCTCCACATCTCTCTCTCTTGGGGACTCTGTCTCTCAGGCATAAATAGGGAATGGTTGTTCATGGACTCTCTGAAAGTAACTGGTGACCCTTGGCCATACCCCTCCAGCAGGCACTGCCTCCAGCAGGAAAGGCTTTTCAATTTGGCTCTGCCCATTTCAGCTTTTCTCACCGTCTTTGAAGAGAGGCATCATTAAAAGCCCTTTCTCTCAGTTTCCCGGGCATTACCAATTACATCTGTTTGCCCAGGACTATATGCTGTCATGTTCCAGGCTAATCTGTATTACAAAAACCCTTACTAATTCACTAAAGAAAACTAACTCCCAATCTTATGGAGGCATTTTGTTAATTGAGAAATTAAGAAATCTCACTCCTTCCCTTCCAGTGACTCTAGCTTGTGTCAAGATGACATAAAACTAGCCAGCATACTCCCCTCTTTAATCTGGAGATCATTTTTGTTACAGGGATGTACTTTGGGGAATTCTCCAAATACTCCATCAGTTATATCCCCTCCCCAAGTGACACTGTGTTCTTGTTGATATAAAATGGCCTGACCCATCCTCTGCCCAAGCAGGTGATAGAAATCGGTGTAGTCCTGGGCCCACTTGTGAACAAAAATCACCTTGCTGTTCTCAACATCATCCATTTTAAAATTATTATTTGGGAATCTCACATCATGTACCACGACCACACTCACCTGCCAGTCTTCCCATGTCCGCCCTCCGCTTCCCCATGACCTTCCTCTGCCCCCCCCCCCCCAAGAAAAAGAAGAAAGTGGAGGACAGTCAATTTTGTGTTTTCCACATTCTTCATGGAGCATGGTCAGATTCCTAGCAGCCATCCCACATTAGTCTTTCTCTGCCTGCATCCATGCCAGAAGCTATCAGCTGAGGAGGGCCATGCAGTGGCTGGAGAGGGGTGGGGCCAGCTCTCCCATGCTCATGCCACTGCATGCCTCAACATGCTGTGGGCCCTCAAGGGGCAGGGCCAACTCTTGCGTACCCACAGATATCTACATAGCTTCAGGTGGCAGCCCAGACCATGGACATCCACATGGACTTCAGTGGTAACACAGGCAGCAGACAGCAACATGCCCCCTGGCTATATCAGGATCAACCCATTCATGGCGCCTGAATCTGCTCTGCATAAGCTCCAGGCTGTTATACACCATCTCTTGGACCCCACTCTGAGTGACAGCTTGTCGGCCTCAGCGCTCTTACCTGTCACCATCCTCATGTCTCAAATTCTGCCTCTCCATAGCCACACACCTCTCCATTTTTCTGTCTTTCCTACCTCTCTATCACATATTTGTTCATCATACTGGTACCTGCCACCCTGGCGATGCTCAACATTATCTGTTTTTAATTTGCACCCTGCTGCTCAACACCACCAACATTATGACCTGAAGCCAGAGATGTCCCACTCTCTGTATTCATGTTCTTTCTTCTTGATCTCTCTTTGTTTGCTTTTGGTTTCGTTTTGTTTTTTTTGTTGTTGGTTGGTTGTTTTGAGACACGGTCTCTCTATATAAGCCCTGGCTGTCCTGGAACTCAGAGATCCACCTGCCTCTGCCCCTGGAGTGCTGGCATTAAAAACATGCACCACTACACCCAGCTATGCGAGTGATTTCTTTTTTTTTTTTTTTTTTTTTTTTTTTCGAGATAGGGTTTCTCTGTTTAACAGCTCTGGCTGTCCTGGACTCACTTTGTAGACCAGGCTGGCCTCGAACTCGCAAAGATCCGCCTGCCTCTGCCTCCCAAGTGCTGTGATTAAAGGCATGCGCCACCACCGGCCGGCGAGTGATTTCTTTATATTAAATGTACAGTCGTTTCCCAGATTTCTCCAATTGTCTCAAAAATTTCTTTATAGTTTATTTATATGAATTAGAATCCAAATATGACATTAACTATTAAGTGAATATAACAGTGTGTGTTCTTTTCTTTTTTTCCTTGAGTATTCCATTTCGTGTGAAATCAGATGTTTATAGCTATAAATTTGATCTCTTAAGGAAAAATAATACTAGCAGGCATTAGAGTGTTGTTGAAAACAACTCCATCCTGTTTTCTTTTTACAATTTTGGGATTATAAAGATGATTTCACATCAAGAGAACCATGCAAAGTGGAAGATTTCTGCCGACTCTCAAAAGTCTTCTGTTCAACAACTAAATGAACAACTAGAGAAAGCAAAACTAGAATTAGAAGATGCTCAGGAAACTGTAAGCAATTTGCATCGACAGGTTCAAGACAGGAATGACGTTATTGAAGCAGCAAATGAAGCTTTACTTATTAAGGTGAGTAAGTGTGGACAAGTAATGAAGTGTTTGTAGGAGGTAAATGACTTATTTTTCCTTCTTTCATTTCTAGAGGTCTTCATGACACATTATTGACTTGAAATAAAATACATTCTTTTTAGAAAACAAATATGAGATATTATTAATATGATACACATCCTATTACCCCAAAATAATTTATATATATTTAAATATAAACTCTTCCATTTATAACATTTACTCTTTTAGATTTTATACCTGATATGCCTTTTTAAAAAAGTTAAAGCATTTTTCAAAATCAGTATAGTTCCTTTGAAACTTATAAAGTAAAAATGTAAGATTATGTTCAGAACTTTTTTTTTTTTGAGACAGGGTTTCTCTGTATCCCTGGCTGTCCTAGAACTCACTCTGTAGACCAGGCTAGCCTTGAATTCAGAGATCTGCCTGCCTCTGCCTCCCAAGCGCTGGGACTAAAGGCGTGGGACACCACACCTGGCTTTTTTTTTTTTTAAGATTTATGTATTTATTTTATGTATACAAGTGCTTTATCATGTATACTTGCAGCCAGAAGAGGGCATCAGATCACATTGTGGATGATTGTGAGCCACCATGTGGTTGCTGGGAATTGAACTCAGGACCTCTGGAAGAACAGCCAGTGCTCTTAACTGCTGAGCCATCTCTCCAGCCCCCCAGAACTTTTTTTTAAACTGGTTTAAAACATAGATGTCTTTTAAATGGCTTAGGCTGTCCATTCATCTGCTTTGATTATGGCAGTTTGTGTAGAGTTTGAAATTAACAGTATGGATGTATAAATACTCATTTAAAACTGCTAATATATAAGGTAAAGTTATCAGTGAAGACTTTTAAAAAAAGAACAGAATGGTAGCAAAATGGAAGTTATCGAAAAAGAAATAAAATCAACTAATATACATATTTCCACTTCTGTGTGTAGCTGAGTAACTTTTTTAAAAATAATGCAGTTTACATTTATAGTACTAGGTACATATGAATAGACATATGAATAGGAGCTGGTATTATGGCTCGGAGACAGAGTTTGTGCTTAGCATACAGGATGCTCTGGATTCAGTCTTCTTTATTAATGGAATGTTTAGGCCGAACATTATATGTGTATATAAGTTAAAAATAAACACATAGCACTGTATGTGTTGTATGTATGTTAAGAATGAACACACAACACTGCCTGTGTATGTAAGTTAAGAATGAACACACTATTAGTGCTTTTATTAAGATAATATTTCTACCATTGGGAGTTGTAGTTCAGTGATAGAATACTTGACCAGCATGAATGAGGTCCTAGTTTGAACCCCTTCGTGGTCAAGGTAAGCCAGTATATATGTATGTGTATGTTTGTATGCACACACAAACACACTTTTTTATTTCTGATGTTCTGGAAGCTTATAAAATTCACACAAAAGCTGGGCGGTGGTAGTGCACGCCTTAAATCCCAGCACTTGGGAGGCAGAGGCAGGCGGATCACTGTGAGTTCGAGGCCAGCCTGGTCTACAAAGTGAGTCCAGGACAGCCAGGGCTGTTATACAGAGAAACCCAGTCTCGAAAAACCAAAAAACCCACAAAATTATATATCTTTATTGTGAAAAAAACCAACCTCAGAAATTAAAATATTGTGCATTGTATCCCTAGTTAAAGCTATTATTTTGTTTACTTGCTAGATAATGTCCATGGGAACAGTGAAAAGATTTATTTTTATCTTCTGTATATGAGTGTTTCATCTGTATGTGCACCATGTACATGAGTACTCACAGAGGCAAAAAGAGGGAGCCACATTCTCTAGAACTGGAGTTATGGATGGTTGTAAGCCTTCATGTGGGCACAAACCCAATCCAGGTCTTCTACAAGAGCAGCAAGTGTTCTTATCTGAAGAACCATCTCTCCAACCATCTAAATAGTAGTTCTTAAATGAGCCATAGACAGAGAAATCTTAGAAGATGTAATTACTGTAGCTAATGTAGAATCATACTCATTTTAAAATAATTTCCCTAGTGGTTGATACAGCTTTCAAAGTCAACCTCAGCTAGCTCTAACGTCTTAACTAAAGAGGACAAAAGAGGAAAAAATAAAGGCTAATCTAAGAGCTTAGCAGCTAGACATATGAGTAAATAGTTCTGGAATGTAGCTCAGTTGACAGTGCTTGTCTGACATGCCCAAAGCCCTGATTGCCATACCGAGCACTGCATAGAACCAGGTGAACAAGTGCAGACCTGCAATCCTAGCATTTAGGAGGTAGAGACATGAGGCTCAGGAATTCAAGGTCATGGCTACATAGTTTAAGGATAGCTTCTCAAAACCAGAAACAAACAAAAGCAAAAATCCCAATAGCTGAAGAGTAGAACTCAATTACATTGAGAACATCAGTCAATGACAGAGAACAAAACCAGAAGTGAAGACTTACATTGAGGCAACTAGTCTTCTCCAGCTCAGCTGTTCTAGTGCCCCACTTCGTATCCTAGTGTTGGAGGGCAACTGGAGCTAGTATAATGCTAAGAAAAATTTCCAAGATCCCTGACAGTATAAGTATATTATAGCACATCATAATGTTTACATGGTGACATTTGGTCCTAAGAAAAAGTTTAATTATTTTTAATGTTACTCTGCATAATGCATTTAATTGTGAAGTTATTTTTATCAGTTATCGAAGAGAAGAGGAAAATACATGTAAATAAAAGATTACTATTTTGCTTATGAAATTGAAATTACAACCTATAATCCCGTCATATTGAGGGCTGAGGAAGACAATCAAACCCAAGTTTGAGGCCAGGTTAAGTTAGATTAACAAAACATGCACACTTGCTGTCTCTCAAAAAAAAATCTTCTTTATATTTTTTGGTCTTGGAGTTTTCAGTATATATCTTTTTGTTTTGTTTTGTTTTTTCAAGACAAGGTTTCTCTGTGTTAACAGCCCTGTGTCCTGAACTAGCTTTTTTTTTTTTTTTTTTTTTTTTTTTGGTTTTTCGAGACAGGGTTTCTCTGTGTAGCCCTGGCTGTCCTGGACTCACTTTGTAGACCAGGTTGGCCTCGAACTCGCAAAGATCCGCCTGCCTCTGCCTCCCAAGTGCTGGGATTAAAGGCGTGCGCCACCACTGCCCGGCTGGACTAGCTTTATACACCAGTCTGGCCTCAGACTCACAGAGATCCATCCGCCTGCCTCTGCCTCTCAAGTGCTGGGATTATAGGCGTGCGCCACCATGCCCAGCTAGTGATTGATCACTCTTATGTAGATGTACAACGACAAGAACAAGAATAATGTAGTTTGAAGAGAAAAAAACCACCAGGAAATGTAATGTTGGAGCCACAGTTTGTGCCAAAAGAGATCAGAATAAATGAAGTAAAGGGAGTGGTGCCTTGAGTGAAACCCCACCCAGCTAACCCTGCAGCATGTGAAAAGAAAAGGGCTAAGGAATTATCTGTCCCTAATGAGTAATAACAAATCAAAGCTTATGCAACTATAAGTCGAGGAGAGGGCCAGCTTCGGCCACATGATTCTGGCTGTAGAGTTATGACGAGTACAGGAGTAAAGGGTTATGGGATCTTCCTGCATGGTTAAGGGAAGACTCATAGGCACGTGGCATGGGAGTCCTTGCCTAAAGCTGGGAAAGGGAAGCCTGGAGTTTGTTGGAGACACTAGGACAGTGGGGTGACTGCCAGGAAGATCTGTTGACAGGGTGTGGAACCAACCCAAGAGAGGGAAGTGTGTTGTAGTCAGCAGACTTGGAAGAATGAAACCATCTCAGCCTTTTGACAGGATTTGGAGTTTGCCTTGTTGGATTTTGGCCTTCCTTTGTTCCAGTAGTTCCTCACTGTGCCCCTATTCCTCCCTTTTGGAATGGTAATATAGATTCTATGCCATTGTGTGTTAGAAGTATAATTTGCTTTTCGATTTTACAGGGAGTGGAGTTAAGAGATTCCCTTTAGTTTCAGAAGAGACTTTTGATTTTGAAAGAGTTGAGACTGTGAGAACTTTTGAAGTTGGATTTTTACATTGTGATATGGCCACAAGCCTTTGGGAGCCAGGAAGTAGAATGCAGGGGTTTGAATGAGAATGGTCCCCATAGGCTCATATGTTTGAATACTTGATCTAGGGACCAACTAGGGCTAATGGAACTGTTTGGGAAGGATTAAGAGATGTGGCCATTTTGGAGGAAATATGTCAATGAGGTTGGACTCTGAGGTTTCAAAAATCCATGCCATTGCCGGGTGTGGTGGCGCATGCCTTTAATCCCAGCACTCAGGAGGCAGAGGCAGATGGATCTCTGTGTATCCTTGACTGTCCTGGACTTACTTTGTAGACCAGGTTAGCCTTGAATTCACAGAGAAACCCTCTCTTGAAAAACCTAAAAAAAAAAAAAAAAAAAAAAATCCATGACATTCCCTGTTAGTTCTTTTTCTTTGCTTCATGCTTGGGGATCAGATGTAAGCCCCAGCTACTGCTTCAGTGCCATGCCTGCCTGCATGACAGTGATGGATCAACTCTCAAGTGTAGCCCCATAGAGTGCTTTCTTCTATAAATTACCTTGGCATTGTTTTGTTACAGCAGTAGAAAAATAACTAAGACAATAACAAAAATGTATTTACTTCCTGTTACAAATTCTAAAAGTAGTTCTTTTATATATGTCCATGTTAGATTAAGAAATAAATAGTTCTCCTCTATACTTTTACAAATAAACTTATGATGTAAGATTAAAATCTTTAACATTAAAATATTCTGTAAGGAAAATCCAGTTTTCATGAAATTCAGTAGCATATTGTAAGCAATTTTCAAATGAAAATATTTGTCTCAAAGTATAGCTATCTGTAGTAGTAGGTTTGAATAACACTTGTAAAATTCTCAAGAACTATCATTTTAAAAGTTCCCATACTAGCCGGGCAGTGGTGGCGCACGCCTTTAATCCCAGCACTTGGGAGGCAGAGGCAGGCGGATCTTTGCGAGTTCGAGGCCAGCCTGGTCTACAAATTGAGTCCAGGACAGCCAGGGCTACACAGAGAAACCTTGTCTCGAAAAACCAAAAAAAAAAAAGTTCCCATACTGAGACAAAGACTGATGAGGATAATCTCTAAGAGTCTGTGATTTTATATGTAGTCTATTAAATATAACTGAACATGCCCTATGCACCAATTTTTCTACAGGAAACAGAATTAACCAGATTGCAAGCCAAAATTTCTGGACATGAAAAGACAAAAGACCTCAAGTTTGTACCAGCTTCAATTACAGCTATAACAGAAATTATTCCTGATATTCAAGATCCAAAGTTTGACAAACATTCTCAGACATCACTCTTCAAATGCAGAAAACTGCGTCGCTCAGTCAGTGCCAGTGACCTCAGCTACAGAAGCCATGGCAATGAAGATCTCTCAGAAGAACTGCTGCAGGACTTAGAGAAAATGCAGTTAGAGCAGCCGTTAGCAGGGGAAGGTGGTCATAGCGACCTAGAGTTAGAGCAGCCTTTAGAATTAGAGGGTGGTCATAGCGATCTAGCTTTCACCCATTTGGATTCATTTAAACCTTTCCCATATAGCCTAGAAGATGACAGTTGTGAAAGTAATGACTTTAGTACTCTTAGTGGAATGCTGCAGTACATAAACAAAGAAGTGAGGCTGTTAAACAAGTCTTCTCTGCAAACAGCTGCTGGTTTAACTCAGGTGCGTATTTTACACATTACCAGATGAAATAATTTGTAACAGACATGTTGGCATACCTGTAATCCAGCACTTAGGAAACAGAAACAAGAAGATTTTGAGTTGGAGATCCTCAACAAAAAAAATATATATATATTTTTTTTTCCTTTGGTGAATGTAATTTTATTACTTGAGAACAAAATCCCATATAAATTGATTTTTCTTTATCCAAAATGTTTGAGACCAGAAGTTTCAGGCTTCCTCAAATTGGGAATATTTGCATGCTAGCTTGGTGATATTATGAACAACTGTGTTTCTGAAACTAAAGTCTAAAATTTAGGTATCATCAGCATATAGGTGATATTTAAAGCCATAATGCTTAACCAGTGGAGTAAACTGAGACAGAAAAAATCATTCCTGAAACATTTTACATATAAACATACAAGAAATTAAAGATTCTAGGATGGGAAATGTAACTCATTTGGTAGGGTATCTACCTACTATGCATGAAGTCCTGGGTTCACTCTTCAACACTGCATATACCTGGCATTCACCTTTATAGGATTGTTATATAGGATTATATTATAATATTATTGTTATAGAATTAGAAGTTTAAGATTGAATGACTTCCAGACCATCTTGAGCTGCATGTCTCAAAAAACAAACCAACAAAAAAAAAAAAAAGAACAACAAACTAACCAACCAAAAACAACTTTTTTGAAAGAAGCAAGGTGGATCTCTGATTTCCAGGCCAGCTAGGACCATAGAGTAAAATCCCATTTGAGAAAGAGAGATGGGGTGTTAGGAGTGTGTGTGTGTGTATGTTTGTGAAGATTCAATACAGTTCACTGAAAAACAAGCATTTTATGAAATAGAAAAAAATAAGTGCATAATATTTCACAAGCCATACTAAATACAAAATGTTATAAGGAGATGAGTTGAGTGTTGCTAAATAAAGCAGAGAACAACTTTGACCACCATATGTGTCAATATGGAGGCTGTTCACGGCCTTTATGGGGTGACTGTGGAGTGAGAAGCTTTATCACAGGTTTGCCAGAAAAAGAGGGGACACCAAAAAGACAACTTCTTGATAAACGGTAAGGAAGACAAATGAAGTTGTAGTATTAAAGGTGGTCTTTTGTTGTTTCTTTATTAAAGGATGAACATTTTCTAGTATGGTAAGACTAATCCAGTAGACAAGTAAAATGGTAATTTAGCCCAGAGAGTAGTAGAAACATCTTTCAGGTAGACTTAATTAGAGATTACAGAGAAGTACTGGAGTTGGTCTGTGTAAAAGGAAGACAGGCTATGTGGATATAAAAATAAACAAATGGGGCAGAGGTTTATGTTAGAAATGTCTTTATTGGTTGTCTCTTTGTAAAATGACAAATAAGGCTGTTACCTAAGTAAGGGTAAGGTAATGGAAGTTTTATTTGGTGGGTTTTGTTGTTTTGGGGTTTTGTTTGGTTGTTTGGTTTGGTTTCATTTGATAATCTCACTATGCAAGCCCTGGCTGGCCTCCATCTCACAGAGATCCACCTACTTCTATCAAATAGATGCTGTGATTAAAGGCATGCCCCATTACAGCAGACAAAGGTATTAGAGTTTTAAGAGCAGAAAAACTATCACACCTTTAATTCCAGCAGGGAGGCAGAGGCAGGCAGATCTCTGTGAGTTCAAGGCCAGCCTGGTCTACAAACTGAGTCCAGGACAGCCAGGGCTACACAGAGAAAACCATGTCTGCGGGGAAGAAGGGGGAGAGAGAAAGTGCCAGGAGGCTCCATTTTTGGGCTTTCTGTGGGACATCAAACTGGCCTTGATCTAGCCCTGCCATGGAGAATGTGATCTTGAAATTAACTAGCACAACTGAATAAACATTAACATTGGTTACACGAGAAGTGCTTGGTAAGTATTAACTTTCTTTCTTGCAGCCCGAATACCGAGTTTCCTTTGGTTAGCAATCTCTCTGTTTCCTATGTTGGAAATTTGATTCACAATAAAACCTCAACACAGCAATGTTAAATCAGCTTCCTGGCTCTGACAAAAGCTCAACTAAAAAAAAAAAAAAAAAAAAGAATATTCTGAATATATTTAGATTGTTCAGACTTCATGTTAAGAATTCGTGTTCTGGGACTGGAGACATGGCTCAGGTTAGGAGGGCATCATGCTCATGCAGAGGACCCAGGTTTGTCTGACATCCACTATATCAGGTAGCTCACCACCCCTGCACCTCCAGCTTCAGGGAATCTGATGGCCTCTTCCTGCCTCTGCAACACTTCAGTGACCCACACAGACACAAACTTACACTGTAATTAAAACTAAAGCAACATCAAAACAAACAAAAACCCTCCGTTGTGTCTGAGAATGGTTACACAATCCTGTAATCCCATAAATTGAGCAGATTGAGGCAAGAAGAACACAAATTGGAAACCAGCCTGAGCTACTCTACCAGCAAAAACAAAAAAAGAAAAAAGAAGCCTCCTGATTTTGTTTTGGATTAGAGCAAAGGAAGTTTATTAAGAACCCTATTCGGACTTATTAGATATTACTCATATCCATCCTATTTCCAAAAAGGGTAGTATATAGTTATATAAAATGTCATTATGAAAAGTGACAAAATTAGCTAAAGGGAAAACAATGAAAAAAATGAAACAAGAGAACAAGGAAATATATAGGAACATAATGATATTTTCCAATTCACAGGCCAAGTCAAGTCCAAGGTATGGTAAGATTTGACCTATATTTTTAAACCTCAAATCTTCCGTCTTTCTTCTTTTCTATGCTGTGTTGCTTTACCTGCAAACATCCCTCTCTTACTTTTTGCTTCATTTTTTCCATATTCATATAACCAGCTTGCCCTTCTTGACTGTATATGTTTCTCTAAACCATAATGTAACATGGATGTCTGAGTATTACTTTTTAAAGATTTATTTTATCTTTGATATGTGCTTGTATATTTTCTTGTGGCTTTATGCACAAGTGAGTACGTGTGCCTTCAGAGTGCAGAAGAAAGCATAGGATCTCCTGGAGGTGGAGTTACAGACACTTGTGAAACACCAGGCATGAGTGCTGAGAATCAAACCCGGGTCCCCTGAAACAGACGCAGGGGCTCTCAACTGCTTAGCCATCTCTCCAGCCCCTACATCTAATGTTTATGTCCCCTGCTTGGAGCTTAAAACCTGATTTAACTGTATGCTTCTATATGCCCTCCAAAGTTGCTCTTTTTATGATATATTATTGACATTTTCTGATTTTTTCCATTGCTTAAATATTTTCTACATTATCATTAAAATATATGCTTGAATATTATGGTAGATTTTAATGGTAAATCAATGTTTTTAATATTCATAATATTAATATATTATTTTTTATCATTCTAGGGAGGAAAATTGTAATTAAAAGAAGATATCTATGTCATGAAAAGTAGAATTTTTGGTACTGTGCTGTTTATTATATGTATGTAGTGCATATTTCATAGAAACTGTTATTTTATTATTTTTGAATAAATTTTTATATTTTCATATTTTTAAAGAAACCCTTCTAAAATATAATTACATTTTTAGTGAAAGTTAACTCAACTTATTGATTAATTTTGGTGAAAATTGCTGATTTCCTTGTCTTTGTCTTTTACCTAAAGATAATGGCTACAATACCTAAAAGTACATTTAATATTTGCATTTTTAGTTACACTACTGGTATTATCTTCTGTTTTTTAATATTTACTTTTAATAATTTTATGAACTTAGAAATCATTCTATGATAATTTCTTAAGATTTGTTGGGTGTTTGTAACAAATATTTATTTAAAACATATTAATATTTATTAAACATCTATATCCTATAACCTTATACCTAATCACCTAAAACCTAGTACCTATGAACACTTAATATCTAAGAACACCTAACCAATACTATTTTAACCTTCTTAAAAGGATATTAATATTCTTAGCGTAGGTCCATGCAGGATAACTTGGTTTTAGGTAGTCTGGTACGGCAGTCACTATAGACAGTCCTTTCAAAGCTTAGCATACGTTGGGCCTAACTTTGCCAGTTTATTTCAACCGCTAGATTGTGGCTGGTTTGAGACCAGTCTATTTTAACCCCTAAACTTGAGGTCAGCTTCCCCCATCAGCTCAGACTTAATTCTATAGTTTCCACAGCCTATGTATATTTTACAGCCTGAGGCCTCCGAACTCTGCTCACCTCACTTTTATGGCACTCTTGAGCCCCTAGACGGACAACTAACTTTAGTGTCCAGTTTTTAAAGAACTCTCTCAGCAGGTTCTATGCCATGCCTTTTCTGCCAGCCTTCTCAGGCCAGCTTACAGGATGTGCCTCAGACTATTGTGGCTCAGATGCTGATGAATGGCATACCTTGCTGTACACTTCTCTGGCATGTGTTGATTTCTTAGTCTGTGAGGGCAAGAGGAAGAAGAAGTAGAAGACAGTGCCTTGTGGAGATCTCTGGGTTATGTATTGCATTATCCCACGATCCTTGGCTATTTCAAGGGCCCACAAGATTTCTCGATATCCAGCGGTCTTATGGCTTCTCCTGACAACCAGGATGTAGCTTGTGTGTTTTCTTAGCCACACCCCTTCAGTATTTCCTGTTTCCCACAGAACTATGGCCTCAACTGGACTTTGTCCAGTTCAGCAAGTTAAAGGGACACCAAACTCCTCCTTATGTGCTGCCAGATGGTAAATTGAACTGCCTACTAATTCACTAGAGAGGCTTAACTTCTACCACAGGTGTTTGCTGTTTATCAGAGACTATTGCAGATACTTTTGGGTTGGTTTTTTTTTTTTTTTTTTTTTTTTGGTTTTTCGAGAAAGGGTTTCTCTGTATATCCTTTGGCTGTCCTGGACTTGCTTTGTAGACCAGGCTGGCCTCAAACTCACAGAGATCCGCCTGCCTCTGCCTCCCGAGTGCTGGGATTAAATGTGTGCGCCACCACGCCTGGCTGATACTTTGTTTTGAAACTTATTTAATCCTCAAAATGGCCCTATGAAGTAAATATGGTATTATTCCCCCCCACACCTTTTGGGAGAATGTTTGGAGACAGGGTTTCTCTGTGTAACAATACAGGCTCTCCTGTAGCTTGCTTTGCAGATCAGGCTGGCCTCCACCTCACAGAGATCCGCCTGCCTCTACCTTCCGAGTGCTGGGATTAAAGGCATGCACCACCACGCCCGGCTTTATTTTTAAACAGAATTATTTAACATGGTAGAATTGTATGTTCTAAAGACAGTTAATCATTGCAAGTATTAAGTGATAGTTTTGGGTTAGTGGCTCCATTTTACATGGTAACACTAAGAGTTAAACAATGAAGCCCTTAATATGTTATTAGTCACAATGTGGGTGCTGGGATTCAAACGCAGGTCCTCTGGAAGAGGGGCCAGTTCTCTTAACCATGAAGCCATCTCTCCAGCCCCACCTATTAGTATGTCAGTTTTATCATCTGAATAGCACCATGTTAGAAATTCTAGAACCAAAAAGTATATTTGAAAGTTTAAAATACCCAGTGTGAGTTTAAGAGAAGGAAGCAATGACAGAAAGATTTGTTGACCTAAAGACAAATGAATAGAAAATATTTAATATGAAGGACAAGAAGAAAAAATAATAAATATGAAAACAACATACAGGGTGTATGGAGAGCATTACAATTAAGAGAAAGGGTGTAAAAAAGTAGAGTTATAACTATAGTTATATAATACCTCAAGTTTAATGAGAATAAACTAGAACCTGCAGATCTAGGTTCAGTCAAGCCTATGTACAACAGTTACACACACACCCTGCCTGTAGTCCCAGCGCAACAGAGGCTGTGACTGAGTTGGACTGTGGTAGGTTCAGGTGGCTGAAGAGCAGGGTCAGAGAAGACAGCTGGTGCTGGAAGAAGGAAAATTGAGTGGGGCTAGGGAAAAGAGAAAAGAAATTGAGAAGAATGAAAATAGTTGACAGTTGAAAGTGAATTGGGCCAGCAGAGTGAGAAGACAGTTGGTGACAGGAGACGCTGAGCCAATCAGCTAGGCTAGAAGTTATACTTTGTGTAGTCCCAATGCTGCCACTGCTGCTGCAGCAGATCAAAGCGGTCTGTCACTGCCACTCCCTGCCCCAGAAAGTATCAGTACAGTCCCTGAGCACACACTGCAAAAGCTGTCAGCGCCCCTTTCCCACCCCAGACTATGGGGCTGGAGCAGTGAAAATGGAGTCACCTGGCGCTCCTGTCAGAATGGTGTGCTGCCTCAGCCTGCAGACAACTAGGGAGCTGTCCACGGTGATGACGTCTTTTCTGCCTCAGCCTACCTTCATCAGGGGAGCTGTCTGAAGAGGCAGCACCTCCTTTCCAGTCCTCTATTCGGGAAAGACTTCCCTGCCATGAACTCCCTTTGTAATCTTGGCAATTTTGTGATTTTTGTAAACCCTCAGGGCGGGAACGTGTCCAGATGCCTGTCTGAGGAGTTCCGGCAGCCCAGTCTCCCTCAGCCCCAGACCTCCCTGTCATAACATTTACAAACTGTAACTGTCACAAAGGTCATCCCCAGGCCCTCCACAGGACTCATCCCAGATTATGCTAATTTAAGGTGAAAAGTCTGAACAAAAGACCCACCAATTCCTGAGCTCTCCAAACCCAGGACCTGGAAGTCCACCAACCCTCACTCTGGAAATCCCTGCCCTAGAAAGCTCCGCCCCCAAGAAACCCTGTATAAGCCCCGCACTTTGCCCAGTTCCCTGCTGTCCTCTCCCAGGAGCAGGGGCAGCCACATTCTGGACTTGTCCCTCCTCACCTCTGACCTTCCAATAAATCTCTCTTATGACATTTGCTGCCTGCTGAGACTCTTAAGAAAGAAGCAAAGAAGCAAAGGAACAGGTCTCAGGCTCAGGCTCCTCAGCTCAGCTGGGATTGGGGAAACTCCCCTGTGAGCTCCAGTGTCTCTCCTGAGGAAGACCCCCTCAGGGCTATGTGGTTCCTGGGCTCACAGGATACCTTTCCGTCCGTGCAGGCCAAATGCTAACACTACTTAGTTATATAGTAGGGAAACCCTAAAAACCAAAAATATAAAGAATATCTTAGAAGTGGCTTCAAAAGCTTCATGCAGGGAGACAGCAATTCAAAAGTAGTCTGATTTCTAATTATTAATTACAATAGAGTTTTATTATGTACCCCTGACTAGCCTGGAACTTGCCATGTAGACCAGGTTGGCCTAACTCACAGAAATTCACCTGCCCCTGCCTCTGGAGTGCTTAGATTAAAGGCATGTGCCACCATGCCCAGCAATTTGACATATTTTAAATATAAAAACACTAATATGCTCTAAGTAAATAGGATTTATTTTTTAAAAACATATCAAACAATAAGCATAAGAAAGCTTCAGGGAAGCCAGGTGTTGTGGCACACGCCTTTAATCTCAGCACTGGGGAGGCAGAGGCAGGCGGATCTCTGTGAGTTCCAGGCCAGCCTGGTCTACAGAGTGAGTCCAGGACAGTCAGGCTGTTACACAGAGAAACCCTGTCTCGAAGAAAAAAAAGTCCACACATATAGTAAGAAAGTTCAACTCTGCTTTTTAGTAATTGAAAGAATAAAAAGACCAGAAATGTCAGTAAACATGTAGCAGATTAGAACAGCAACTTGACTTAACACTTAGCCCAACAATGGTGGCAAACACACTTGGGGAGTGGAGGCAGGCAGATCTCTGTAAGTTCAAGGCCAACTTGGTCTATAGAGCTAGTTCTAGGATAGTCAAGGCTACACAAAACCTGTCTCGAAAAACCTAAAAAAAAACACATAGCACTCAATAACTGGAGAATGTATACACTTAGGTACAATAGGGGATTATGAGAAAACATATGTTGGGCCATAGCTTAAATCATAATAAAATTTGGGGCCGGAGAGATGGCTCAGCAGTTAAGAACACTGACTGTTCTTCCAGAAGACCTAGGTTCTATTTCCAGCCCCCACATGGCAGCTCACAACTGTCTCTAACTCCAAGATCTGACACTCTCACATGGACATACATGCAGGCAAAACACCAATACACATAAAATAAAAATAAATTAATTTTACAAAATGTCTGACCACAGAATAATTAAAGTACACATCAGTAATAAACATTTCTATAAAATCTTCAAGTAGGCCGGGCGGTGGTGGCGCACGCCTTTAATCCCAGCACTTGGGAGGCAGAGGCAGGCGGATCTTTGCGAGTTCGAGGCCAGCCTGGTCTACAAAGCAAGTCCAGGACAGCCAGAGCTGTTAAACAGAGAAACCCTGTCTCGAAAAAACCAAAAAAAAAAAAAATCTTCAAGTATTAATCAGTTCTACTTTGTGTATGTGCCCTCCTCACACACAGGAAGAAAAATCTTATAATTTGTAATTGGTTGCTAATAAAGATACAACAGCTAAGTTTGTGAAATGTAGCTCCAATTGTTCAAGTAGTTCTCTCCTACTACTAAAGTAAATTTATACTTGTAAATGCTTGAATTAGTTTAAAAAGAAAGCTTATAATCAATGATCTAAGTTTCTACCTTAAGTTATCAAACCAAATTAAATCAAAACAAATTCAAAAAAAGGAGCAAATGAAGGTAATAACAGAAGTTAGTAATAGAGAAAATTAATAGCTAAAAGTCAGTTCACTGAAAATATCAATAAAAGGGGCTGGAGTTTGGCTCAGCAGTTAAGAGCACTGACTTCTTCCAAAGGACCCAGGTTCAAATCCCGGCACCCACATTGCAGTTCACAGTTGTCTGTAGTTGTGGGGCATGGTGGTGCCCACCTTTAATCCCAACACTCGGGAAGGAAAGGCAGGTGGATTTCTGTAAGTTCAAGCCAGCCTGGTGGTCTACAGAGTGTGTTCCAGGACAGCAAGGGACACACAGAGAAACCTTGTCTCAAAAAACCAAAGGAAAATATCAATAAAATGGCTAAAACACTAGCAAGTCTGATCAAGAAAGAGATAATATAGATTATCCATATTTAAAATGAAATATATAAGTATGGATTCTATCAATATTAATTTAGGGAATATTAGGTATACCTTTTATTTATTTTTCGAGACAGGGTCTCTCTGTGTAACAGCCCTGGGTGTCCTGGACTTGCTTCATAGACCAGGCTGGCCTCGAACTCACAGAGATCTGTCTGCCTCTGCCTCCCGAGTGCTAGGATTAAAGGCGTGCACCACCACACCCGGCAGGTATACATTTTATGCCTGCCATTAATTTGGCAAATTAGATGAAATGAAACTGAAAACCTAGCCTTTTTTATATGTAAAATGAATTATATTTATAGTAAAAGGCATTTCTATAAAGAATACTTCAACTCCAGGTAATTTTGCCATATTAGTAACAGTTAGAAAGCACCCAAGGAAGAAATAGTAACTATTTTAAAGAAACTTTTCAAAAAATAATGTAGAAAGTAGGGTGTGGTGGTGTATGCCTTTAATCCCAGCACTCGGGAGGCAGAGGCAGGCAGACCTCTGTGAGTTCGAGGCCTGCCTGGTCTACAAAGCGAGTCCAGGAAAGCCAGAGATACACAGAGAAACCATGTCTCAAAAAAACAAAATAATAATAATAATAATAATAATAATAATAATAATAATAATGTAGGAAAAACCTACAACTTATTTTGGGGATCAATATAATAATCAGATGTTATCAATGAAAACATTACATGAAAAGAAGAGATCCCATGTGAAGACAGGCACAGAACACCACACTAAAGCCCTGAGAACAAATTTGCCTGTCTCTGATTTGAAAATAAAACGTGTTTATGTTCATATGTTGTCTATGGCTGGTTTTGCACTCTATAATTAAATAGTTGTGGCAAAACAATTTTGATATTAGCAATGCTTAACCCATTTTAAAAATTATTATAAATTTACAAAATTAATAGAACCAAAAGGAAAGTACTTGAATATATCAATTGGATAAGGTGGATTTTATATACGTAAATAATGCCTATTCAGATATGAATATCACATATATAAAAGTTTTATATAGGGAGCTATAAATATATATATGTATATTTTGTATATTTTATATATTTACATATTTATGGTTTGGGTTTTTTTTTTGAGGGTTGGTTTTCTTTTTAGACAAAGACTCAAACTATTGCCTAGGCCTCACTATGCAACCCACCAGGCTGTCCTTGAACTCATGACAGTCTTCCTGCCTCAGACTCCCCAAGTAGTGAGATTACAGATAAGCACCACTGTGCTTGGGTATTTGATTTTTTTTTTTGAGAGTTTATATAATTTATTTTATGGGTGTGTGTTTGCCTAAATATATGTCTGCACCACATGCATGCAGTGTTGGTGGAGGCCAGAATCAAGCATCAAATTCCCTAGGACTGGATTTACAGATGATTGTGAGCTGCCATGTGGGTACTGGGAATTAAACCCAGGTCCTCTGGAAGAGCAGCCAAACCACTTCAAGCTATCTCTCAGACACTTAATTCCCTTCCCTTCCTCCCTCTCCCCCTTTCTCTTTCCTTTCTTCTTCCTTCCTTTTTTCCTTCCTGTATGGTATTGGGAGCCAAACTCAGAGTCTCATACATGCTAAGCAAGGAACATACCATTGACCTATTATATCCCCAGCCCTATTTAATTGATTATTACAAGATATCAAACTCAATGTTGAAAATATTTAACAAACAATGATGGTACAGGTGGGGGGGGAAGAACATCAGTATTCACATTATAATCTATATAAAATCTAGCTCAAGGTCTGGGGCAATGGCCCAGAAGCATGAGGACTTGAGTGCAGATCCACAGAACTCAATATAAGCGGGGCATGTAGCACAACTGTCACAGTCTCAACACATCTATGGATATGTGGTTAGCATAAACAAGAGAATCCCCCAAAGTCAATAGGTCAGCTAGCCTGATAGATGCAGCAGAAAAAAAAAAGCAAAAGAGACCCTGTCTCAAAACAAGATAGAAAGCAAAACCAAGCTGGGCGTGGTGGCGCACGCCTTTAATCCCAGCACTCGGGAGGCAGAGGCAGGCGGATCTCTGTGAGTTCGAGGCCAGCCTGGTCTACAAAGCGAGTCCAGGACAGCCAAGGATACACAGAGAAACCCTGTCTCGAAAAACCAAAAAAAAGAAAGCAAAACCAACAGCCACACCCAAAACTGTCCTCAGATTTCCACAATACATTCTGGC
>CAJQZJ010000664.1:209812-278003 GCA_907164525.1 Lophiomys imhausi | reverse complement strand
ATACATTCTGGCTAAGGCATATACCAATAAAAATCTTACTGGCTACATAAGAGCCACATGATTTATTATTGCATGCCATCCTTTCATATGGCACGAATGGAGACTTACAAATGTCTTTCTTATGTTCAAACAAACAACAGAAAATCTTCCTTAATTAATTTGTGCATTCTGCACATCTAAGATATTTTTGAATTACAGAACTATATGTAACTTGTGAGAAATTATATATTTCCAGAACAAAGGGACCAGACACCAAGAAGACAAGACAAGTACCCAAGATGGTCCAGCCCCACAGACTGTTCCACCCTTCAATAAAGCCCTGCACTTTCCCACCCAAAGTTCAACTTCAGACTACAAACTGCTCAGGACATTCAAATTGCTGAGCACATAGAGACTGGACAACAAATGTTACTATTAACTTGCTTAACCATCTTTCCATTCTTATTTGGGCCCCGAAACAGGTTTCCTGCGTCCCAAATTAGCAGGAAGCAATTTTAAGAGTGCAACAGCGCATTCCCAGAAGGTGGGTTTAGTGATTCTTTGATCATTTGATGAGTTATAGGTGTCGTTTAGGGGCTTCTTCTTAAAACCTCTTCTGAGGTCTAACGGAGGAGTACACAGGAGGCTCCTGATGCTCGTATGGCAGCTGTCTCAGTTAAGGTTTCAGTAATGGTGAGGACACACTGTGACTGCCACAACTCTTTTTTTTTTCTTGAGATAGGGTTTCTCTGTATAGCTCTGGCTGTCCTGGAACTCACTCTGTTGAACAGGCTGGCCTCGAACTCACAGAGACCTGATTGTCTCTGCCTCCTGAGTGCTGGGATTAAAGGCGTGTGCCACCACACCTGGCTCACCGCAACTCTTTTTTTTTTTTTAATATTTACTCACTTTATTAGAAAAGTATTATACAGTATTCTTTTGTGGGATTCCCTTCATTAAAACCATTATCTCAATGGAGAGTACATAGCATGACAATCTGGTAGGAGTGCTATGAATCAAGGTGCTATAGATAAAAGATAATCCATTGTATGTAACTTGACATGGAAATTTACTGTTTACTCATCAAAAGCTACTGATGAGTAGTTTGTACAGCAGAAGTCAGTAAATGGTGGTTCTCAGCCTTCCAAATGCTGCCACTCTGTAATATAGCCTCATGTTGTGGTGATCCACAACCATAAAATTACTTTTGTTGCTACTTCATTACTGTAATTTTGCTACTATTGTGAATCATAATGTAAATATATGATATACAGGATATCTGATATGTGACCCCTGTGAAAGGGTCATTCAACCCTACAGTTTTATAAGGGTTACAGTAAATAGTCTTTTTGAAATCTTCTTAAAGTACTTTAATTTTTTTCTTTTTTTATATATTTATTTATTCAAGTTACATCTCAGTCACAGCCCCCTTCTCCACTCCTCCCGGTCCCACCTTCTATCCTCCTCTCCCACCTATCCTTCTCCTCTGGTGTGGGGAGCTCCCACATATCAGCCCCCCTCAGTTCATCAGTCACATGAGGGCTAAGAGCTTCCTAGGCTAAGCATTCAAACACATGAATCAATGGGAGCCATTCTTGTTCAAACCACCACAGCAGCACATATGCTAAGTAGGAGTTTGATGAGCAGTTATTGTTGCATGTCTCCTCTATCCATTCTGATTCTTTGCCACACTTGTTGAAAAGTGAAGTCATAAGGGAGTACACCTGGCTCTCTGAAATGTCTCACACATGTTACCTTCTACTTTTGGAATAGACTACAACTAGTTAACTAATTAAAGGCTGTTCTGATATATTTGTATGTATTTGTATATACATATTTTTACAGGATAATAATGCTTTCCTCAATCAGAAATTTATTTGCTTAATTTTTTAAAATCAGTTGTACAGGTTCACATGAGGCTCACACTAACCCTGAGGAATGGTATGTGTGGACCAATAAGAACTAGTGAAAAATATTGCCTAAGTCAAAATAAGAGAATATCATTTAGCAGGTGAACTAGTAAAATAAACATTTCAACCCAAATAAAGGTTTTGGGGGGTTGGAGGTTTTGTTTTTGGTTTGGTTTGGTTTTGGTTTTTTGAGACAGGGTTTCCCTGTGTAACAGTCCTGACTGTCCTGGACTCACTTTGTAGACCAGGCTGGCCTTGAACTCACAGAGATCTGCCTGCCTCTGCCTCCTGAGTGCTGGGATTAAAGGTGTGCTCCACCTAGCCTGGGCCCAGGTAAATTTTGAGTAGAACTTTTTATTCCTTGTAGAAATTCCCAACATATATAACAATATATATAATTTTTGCAAAACGTAGATTTTGCTGGTGGGACGCAGTACGGAATCATAGGTGCTGTTGTAGCTTTGTTTCTGTTGCTATGGTGAATACCTTGACCTAAAGAGACTTAGGAGAGAAGAGGCTTATTTGGCTCACAGTTCCAGGTTGTAGCCATAGTCATCAGGGTGGAAAAGTCGTAGAGGTAGAAACTTGGAACAGCTGGCCACATCTCATCCACAGGCAATCATGTTACCTGTTCACTTGCCTCTGCTTTGCTTCTAGCTTTCTCCTATCTGTGTAGTTCAGGGTTCCCTACGCAGGGAACAGTGCTGCCCACAAAGGATTGGCTGTTCCTATATCAGTCAATAATCAAGACAACCCTGTAACAAATCTCTATAAAACACCTAAATCCTATACCCTAAAACCTATCATCTAAAATCTATAATCTAAGAGTACCCTAACACCTAACAGCACTCTAATACCTATCTAAAAACACTCAACACTATTTTAACTTTCTTAGAAGGACATTAATATTCTTAGCGTAGGTCTGTTCAGGATGGCTTAGTGTACAGCATCCTGGAAGGCAGTCCCTTTTAAATCTTAGTGTGCGTTGGCCTTATTTTGCAAGTTTGCAATGCCAGTTTATTTCCACCACCAAATTGTGCCCAGTTTATGAAGTCGGTCTGTTCCAGCTGCCAAACTGAGGCCAGCATTGTTCATCAGATGAAACTTGCCTCTCATTGTCTCCTTGGCCTGGCCAAACCTCACAGCCAAAGGCCTCTCCAAGTGGCTTCCAAATTCTGCTTGCCTCGTGCACTTTTCAGGTGCCCTGGGCCCCAAGATAGACGCCTTTAAAGAACTTTCTCTCTCAGTAACTCTTATGCCAGGCCTTTGCTTTAGGCTATAACAGTCTAAATTCTGTTAATGGGGTACCTTGCTGTGCACCTCTCCAGTGAGACCTTTCAGTCGGTGAGGGCAGGAGAAAGAGACCCCGTCTCATGTATCGCATTATCTCACTATACTTGGCAGTCTCAAGGGTCCACTAGATTTCTCATGATGTCCAACAGTACCATTGCTTCTCACAATAACTGACGTCTTCTGCGTGGCTTGCACCGTATCTTAGCCATGTCCCTTCAACAAGGCATATCATCTGGCCACAACTGGCTTTTTGTCCATATCAGCAAAACAAAAGGGATGCCAAGCTCCTCATGTGCTGCCAGATGCTAATCTGAACTGCACTATAAAGACTTAACTTTTACCACACAACCCCCACTCCAAACATCTCCAACTTGATCTAAAATAATTTCTCAATTGCAACTCTCTTCCCAAGTAATAGCAGGCTGTGGCAAGTAGACATTTAACTCACCCTTTGCTCTCTCTGTCCCTACATTCTCTCTCTCTCTGTTCCTGTGGTCTTCTCCCCCCACCCCCGCCTGCATAGTTCACTCATTGCCACTGCCCCACCTTCTCCAGGCCCTCATCTCTCTCCCCTCCTGCAATAAACCTCCTCATACCAGAAAAAACCAGAAACTAACCATTACATTTATATTAAAAAAAATCTTGTCTTTACTGATGGAAAACTGAAAATCTGGATATTGGTGCATGAAGAGGCTTGCTTAAGCTGTAATGAAATGGTATGTGGAGAAATAATTTGACATTTGTATTTTCCTGAATCTTGAGGTTGTGTTATCTGGCCAGATATAGCAATTCCTTTAAGCAGAGGGAGGAAAACAAAAATAAAAACAATGGATCAAAGTAAGTCAATTCCAGTGTAGATGTGTAAAAGATTTGAGATTGTTATTTTGGAAAGTCAATGGCATCTAAAGGAGTAAAGATTCTAATTCTAATAAATTACTATTTAAGAAACATGAAATAAGAACTGAAAGAACAAAAGTTAAAAAAAAAAGTTTTAAGCAGTGAGGAAAAACCAGAGTAATTGAATACCCTCCTGAAATGTCCACATTTGTGGGGTGTGGTATCCCTTTAATCCCACCATGTAGGAGGCTGGGGCAGGTGGATCTCCATGAGTTCAAGGCCAGTCTGGACTACCTTGTCTATAGTAAGACCATGTCTCCAAAAAAAAAATAAAAATAAAAATAAGCATAAAGCAATTTTATATAAATTAAATGTGGTGGAACATGTCTGTAACCCCAGCACTCTGGAGGTAGAAACAAAAGGTTCAGAAGTTTAAGGTCATCCTCAGTAGTCATCTTGAGCTATGTGGTGAGTCTGAGGCCATCTTGGTTTATAAGAGACCCTGTCCCAAAAACAAACAAAAAACCTGGTGTGGTGGTACATACCTTTAATCCCAGCACTAGGAGGCAGAGGCAGACAGATCTCTGTGAGTTTAAGACCAGCCTGGAATTCCAGTAAAGCCAGGAATAAAAATAAAAAGAGAAGAAATGATCTTGGTTTATTGCTTTTGATAAAGAGCCTCCCCCGCCGTCACCCCCCCCTCTCGTTTTAGGTTTTTGTTTTTGTTTTGTTTTTTGGTTTTTTTTTTAGTTTTTCAAGACAGGGTTTCTCTCTGTAGCCCTGACTGTCCTGTACTCGCTTTGTAGACCAGGCTGGCCTCGAACTCACAGAGATCTGCCTGCCTCTGTCTCCCGAGTGCTGGGATTAAAGGCATGTGCTACCATGCCTGGCATGGGCACTTTAACCTTTTTTTGGTTTTATTATTTATTTATTTATTTGTTTGTTTGTTTGTTTGTTTGTTTGTTTATTTTTGGTTTTTCGAGACAGGGTTTCTCTGTGTAACAGCCCTGGCTGTCCTGGACTTGCTTTGTAGACCAGGCTGGCCTTGAACTCACAGAGATCCGCCTGCCTCTGCCTCCCAAGTGCTGGGGTGGTTTTATTTTTTAACATTACCTTTCTTAAGTGAACTCTCTAGACTGCCGTCTTCCCATTCTCAGTTCCCTTTATACTGAAAGGTTGCTTGAGTTTTCTCCCTCCACTTCATCACTTCTCTCTGTTCAGCCTACTCCAGTCATTTGTTCTTTGCACCTGCTGAGATGATCTTTGTCAGGGGCCTCATCTGTGGCTTCACGTGGCCAAATACAATGTCAAGCTCAGTCTACTCTAATTTGACTCTAAAGTATTTGGCAGAGATTGTCATCTGCTATTTAAAACCCACTCTGTTGCCGGGCGTGGTGGTTCACACCTTTAATCCCAGCACTCAGGAGACAGAGGCAGGAGGATCTCTGTGGTGAGTTCAAGGCCACCCTGGTCCACAGAATGAGTCCAGGACAGCCAGGGCTTAGTACACAGAGAAACCCTGTCTCGAAAAACCAAACAAACAAACACAAAACCATTCTGTTTTGCCTTACATAACCACACTCCTATCTCTTTGAAATTTCTTCTTGATCATTTTACCTTGATTTGTTCTGTGAATATTGTGTAGGACTTTTTTTTAACAAAAATTATTCTTTTGGGGGGGGGGCTGGAGAGATGGCTGAGTGGTTCAGAGTACTGGCTGTTCTTCCAGAGGTCCTGAGTTCAATTCCCAGCAACCTACATGGTGGCTCACAACCATCTGTAATGGGATCTGGTGCCCTCTTCTGGCCTGCAGGTGTGCATGCAGACAGATCACTGTATACATAATAAATAAATCTTTTAAAGAAATATATTCTTTTTTTAAACTCAAAAGGAGATAGGGTAAGCAAGTAAATGTAAACATTAGTTCTGCTCCAGCACCATTTATGCAAAGGAGAATAAATACATGTGACCTTGCAGAGACACATACACATATGTGAACCCTGGTCTGGACCTCTGCTGTTGTGTCTTTTTATTTGTGTTTTTTTATTTGTTTGATTGATTTTTTTTTTTGAGACAGGGTTTCTCTGTGTATCCCTGGCTGTCCTGGAACTCCATAGACCAGGCTGGCCTTGAACTCAGAAATCTGTCTGCTTCTGCCTCCGAGTGCTGGGATTAAAGGTGTGTGCCACCACACCTGGCTAAGGTGGGTGGTTTTTATGTCTCTGTATTCAGTGAATTTGCCATAGGTATCTTATTAAGTGGCTTTCTCATGGGTTCTAGGAGCACAGAACCCAGCCTCGAAGAGCACTGTAGTCAAGGTTCTTTACTGTCCTCCATGTCAACGCTCAGATCCCCTCTTTGGAATCAAGGTCATAAGAATTTACTTTTTTTTCTTTCTTTCTTCTTTTATTGAAAATGGATTTGTTTTCCTCACATAATACATACTGATTAAGGTTTTCCTCCCTCTACTTCTCCCAGTTCCTCTGCATTTGGACCCACACCCTTTCTGTCTCTCATTATAAAGCAAACAAGCTTAAAGGGATGACTGATAATAAAATTAAAACATAATATAATAAGATAAACCAATACATCAGAATAGAGAAAACAAAGTCAATGACATCATTGTAGGTCCTTGCCTCATAACATCATATCAGCTTTTTTTTTTTTTTTAAATCTTGGCTGGAGAGATGGCTCAGCCATTAAAGGCTAGGCTCACAGACAAAAAAACAAAAATTTATTTCTTTAAATCTTTAAGTCTTGATGAGTTCTTGATGAAAGATTTGTTCCTAAAGCTTTTTCAAGAACTGACACAAGGACTCTCCAGGAGTTGATTGAGGGGCTTGCTTATATCTCAGGCTATTTCATCTGCTCACTCTCCTTATGGAACACATTTACACATTAATGTGCTTTCTCCTACTATAGTCTAACTGGAGAAAATCTAAGGTGGGTGGTTTTTAGAGAATAAAATCACTTAGATAAGTGATTTTACAAAAAGAGGCCCAGAAGACACTTCTCAGAGAAGCTTTTCCTAAACATTACAATTAAAGTACTATTGCAATTCCTTGATTATTTTATAATAATACTATTATAGCCCCTTTCTAATATTCATCATTATTCAAAGCTCTTATTCATGTGTTTGTGATCCCTCTTCCTTGGAGGAACTATTACTATCGCTCTTACTAATGGGTGATTCTCCAGTATCTGGAACAGTGTAGGTCAAAAATAGGCATGCAAAAATGTCATGCTTACATTTGCTACATTTTTCATCAGCTTTTCATTGATTCTTTGTGAGTTTCACATCATGCACCCCAGTCCCGCTCATCTTCCTTTCCCCTCATATCCACACTTTGTCCTTGCAACCTCACAAACAAGAAGCATAGAAAACATCTCCATGGAAGCTGTAGTGTGTCACAGTGTGTCACATATTATACCCTCTGTTCACACATCTTCCCTTGCAAATGTTCATTGCAATGAGTCATCGGTATGGTTTAAGATCTTTTCTGACACCATCAATATTGGATCCTCACTGGGACTCCTCCGGATTATCCTGCTGTTGCCCTGTGTCATGGAGATCTGCAGCTTTGGAACAGCAGGAGTGGCCCCTTTACACATCCCAAGTGTTTGCAGATAAATGAGAGAGGTTTTGGGCTCTCTAAACACTGCTCTGGACAGGGCCACCAGTGCTGCCAGCAGCAGAGGCTCTCCTGTTCTCATGCCCTCCCGCTGGCTTGTCTGCACCCATGCCCAAGGTGAGGGGTGCACTCTCCCAAGTGCTGAAACCTGAGAGGGTCTGGGCCAGCTCTCCCACTCTTTTAGCTGGCTCACCCGTGGCCTTCATCATCAGGGCAAGACTTGTGTGGGCCAGCCTGTGTGCAGGCTGGCTCTCCTGCTTTCATCCCCACAGAGCCAGCTCTCCTCATTACTGAAGGTGACAAGAGGAGAGGAGAGAAGGACATCGCACCCATGCTACCTCATGGCAGACCAGTGAGATTGGCAGGGCCAGCTCTCCTGCACTCATCACCGCAGGGGCAGCTCTCCGGATTGCCACAAGTGGTGAGGGGGGAGGGCATCACCCCTCACCCACACCACCTCATGGCAGACTAGCGGTGGGGCCAGCTGTCTTGCCCTCAGGGCTGGCTCACCAGTGCCCCCACCACCCGGGTTGATTGCTGTGCTGTCCAGATGAGGTTCGGGGCCCACTCTTCCAAGAAGTACAGCTGGTGAGGGACAGGCATAGCTCTACTGAGCTCATGACCCTGTGGGAAGATTTCCCAACTGCCAGAGGTGCCAAGGGAGGGGGCATCACTTCTGCACCTGTGCCTCCTCATGGAGGACGAGTGGCAGGGTCAGCTTTCCCACACTCTCATCCTTGGAGCCAACTCACCCACACACGTGCCATCAGGGCCAGCTCCACTATGCTGCCTGGGTGAGGCACAGGGCCTGCCCTCTCTAGTGCTGCCAGTGGTGAGAGATGAGGCCAGCTCTACAGAGCCCTTCATCCAGTGAGGGGGTCTATGTCCAGCTCTGCACAGTCCCTGGATATCCAGGTGGTTCTCGGGGCCTGCCAAGTCCAGGGACAGCCCCATGTTCTCTAGTGGCAATATGAATCACAACACTAACGCCAACCCCTGGCACTGCTTAGCTGCCATGGACTCAGACATGGCCCTCAGTTGCAGGACATTTGATTGTAGAGAGCTGCGAAGTGCCGCGCCCTAAAGATGGCGCTGGCCTCCGCCTTCCACCAGCCTGACGGTGAGTGCTCTTTTTGATAATAAGTTCATATTTGGCAAAGACTGCTGATCTGGCTTGCTTCCGCATACGTAGACCTCTAAGATAGCACCACTTGGCTTTACTTGACTGGCTGTTTAATTAGTATTTAGCCTGTGGGTTGGGTCTGCCCCTTTATTCGGAAGACTGTTTTCAAGGGACCTGAATAAACTGCAGGAGAAGAGCTTTTGCGAGTTGCGTCATTCCTTGCTGGACAAGGGGGGACGCGACAAAGTGGTGGCCCGTACGGGGAACCAGAAAAGACTCAGAACTCCTGCAGTCAGGGGAAGCGCTTGGTAAGTTCCTGGGATAAATCAGGACAATAAATTTTCACGGAAATAGCGGACACAAGGTAAAGTTTCGCGGAGATAGCGAAAAAAAGATAAAGTTTCGCGGAGATAGTGAACAAGCAGTTAAGTTTTGCAGAAATAGCAAACAAAGGGTTAAGTTTCGCAGGAAGTTGCGAACCTAAAGTAAAATTTTTAAACATGGGATTGTCTCAGTCACATCCAATTTTTCTGGCTCTTCAGGAGCTACTTTTAGCTAGGAATTTAAAGATTAAGAAGTCTACCTTAGAGAGATTTCTGAATGAATGCGATTCTGTGGCTCCGTGGTTTGCGGTGTCCGGGAATCTTACAGTATCCTGCTGGGACAAATTAGGCAGGGACTTGGATTTTGCTTGGGAGCAGGGGACTCTGAAGCATGGAGTAAGACCGATTTGGAAAATGGTGAGGAGTTGTTTAGAAGATCAGAGGTGTTGTAATGCAATCAAAGAGGGAGAATCAGCTTTGGAACTGCTACAAGGGGAGAGATCTGAGCAGGCAGGCAGTGAAAAGGGAAGTAACAAAGGTGAAAAATCTGAGCAGGCAGACAGTGAAAAGGAAGACAAACAGAAAGTTCCTCTCTATCCCGATCTTAGAAATTTTAGAGATTTTAGAGATTTAGAGGACTCAGAGAGCACTGATTCTGAAGGAGAGCTACATGCTCTAATAGAACAGTTGGAGAGGACTGTTATTAGAAAAAAGGAAAAGAAAAAAGTAAAACAGAAGGGCATATCGGCAGCAGTCAGTGTGGGAGGAGCTGTTGCCATGGCGCCTGACACGTCAGCGTCAGCAGCAGTCGGAGTGGGCGGAGTGGTGGCTACAGAGCCTTCAGCCAGGCTGGCGGCAGCTGATGTAAACAAAGCCGTTGCCATGGCGCCTTCAACTCCTCCCCCATATCCAGAGGCCACTCAGACAGAGCAGCCAGTTCAGTCCCTGAAAGTAGGGAGATCTTTCTGCCCGGGGATGTGGACACAAGTAAGAACAGAATAGAACATTATCCCACTGCACTTGCTGCTTTAGCCTTGAATGGTATCCAACAATGCTTGCAGTCTTTTGGAGTTGCTCCTGCCAGTATAATAGTGCCTTATTCCACTTATCAAATTAAGATTTTGTGTGGCACTGTAGATGACTGGGCAATATTGAAATGTCAGCTTGAAGGGTAGTTTGTGCTTTTTAATGAGCTTCAATAGGTCAGATGATACAAAATGCATTAAATTGTCTCAGCAGTCAGCAGATTTTTTACCACAACTGAGGTTTGGGGGTAGGAATGGTGGTTTGTTTTCAGGCAATGGTTTTCGTCTTGAAGGATGGTGGCCCACACGAGTCTCTGACCGGAACCCCCCCAAACAGCCACGCTGGGCACCTTTTTGTAAAGGATCCACAGGAGAGGAAGGACCTTTTCCCTGGACTGGATGTCAGGAGCGCAGAGCAGTTTGGGTTCAACAAGATCATTTTTCCTTTAGCCCCATGATTAGTAATATAGTGAATAAGTCTTGTACAGGAATGCTTGATATATCTACTAGGGATCCTCAGCAGACTGCCACCAATCCTTTTGATTTGTGGCTTTTGTGTGGAGTAAATGGAAGTTGCATGGACTTGGGATCTGTCATTATGCTTGGAGGAGGAATTTATCAAAGAGGTAATTTTTCCCTAGGGTCTGCTACCAGATTGGATTTCTCTAACGGTAGTGGCTCTGGTACTTGGAATTCTTTGTTTCATTCTTATCGCAACAAGAGCTTTTCAGCTTCGCCAGTATGTCTCTGGCCTCCTTTTCTGTGGATTGTAAGTAATGGGAGTGCATCCTTAGGTGAAGAAAAGTATGCACTCCAAGCACATGTTTTTATGCCCTATGCTGGAATGCCACAGCCTTTCCTGTGGCTCTGGTGACTAGAATGCCTCGATATGTACCAGTTCCTGTAGAGGCTCCTAATACCATGATGCTATTCAGATTTAAAAGAGATTTTGGCATCACTGCAGCTATTGTTACTGCTAT
Source organism: Lophiomys imhausi (assembly GCA_907164525.1). Classification (NCBI taxonomy): domain Eukaryota; kingdom Metazoa; phylum Chordata; class Mammalia; order Rodentia; family Muridae; genus Lophiomys; species Lophiomys imhausi. The sequence goes on along the minus strand of CAJQZJ010000664.1, from coordinate 266,901 downwards.
CACTGTTGCTGCTGTGGGAGCTACTGCCTCAGCTATTGCCTTGTCTAGTTCTATACAGACTGCCAATGCCCTGAATAACATCTCAGCCACTGTGGCACAGGCATTGGATACTCAGGCCTCTATGAATTCTCATCTCAAAGGAAGTCTTATGATAGTTAATCAACGTATAGATTTAATACAAGAACAGATTGATTCTCTTTGGCAACTAGCACAATTGGGGTGTGAGTGGAAATTGCAAGGTTTGTGTGTTACTTCCGTGCAATATCAAAATTATACAAAAGCTGCTAATTTGTCCAGACAATTGTCAAAGTTCCTCTTACAGGATTGGTCGGCTGAATTTGAAAATTTGATGAGAGAGCTGAGAGCGACAATCATCCACATCAACTCCACTCGGGTGGATCTGAGCCTGGCTACTGGCTTGACTTCTTGGATACAGACGGCTATGGATCATCTTAAGGAGTGAGCGGGTGTAGGCTCTTTGGCGATACTAATGATGCTAGCCTCTCTGGTTTGCCTATGGTGCATCTACAAAATGAGAGCCACACAACAGCGTAATGCAGCCATGATTATACAAGCCCTTGTCGCCATTGAGGCGGGCCAGTCCCCTCAGGCATGGCTTGCTGCCGTGAAGTAAATCTTCACTAAGCATAGTCCCTGCCCACTGAGGAATTCGTTCCACGGATATTAGGGTCTGGTAAGTCAGTGACGGAGTTGACGGGTAAGTCTCGGCCACCTAAGACAGGGCAGTCCCGAGTGGGGAGGCTGACCCAGAGACGGGTAAGAGTTTGAGCACCGCCCTCCTACAGGCTCAGGCCCACCGTGAGATCCCCAGATAGAGGGATTGCGAAGCCTTTCCAGGGACTTTTACCAACTTTAGAAAAAATAAAAAAGGAGGAACCTTTGTCGCGTCCACCCTTGTCCAGCAAGGAATGACGCAACTCGCAAAAGCTCTTCTCCTGCAGTTTATTCAGGTCCCTTGAAAACAGTCTTCCGAATAAAGGGGCAGACCCAACCCACAGGCTAAATACTAATTAAACAGCCAGTCAAGTAAAGCCAAGTGGTGCTATCTTAGAGGTCTACGTATGCGGAAGCAAGCCAGATCAGCAGTCTTTGCCAAATATGAACTTATTATCAAAAAAGAGCACTCACCGTCAGGCTGGTGGAAGGCGGAGGCCAGCGCCATCTTTAGGGCGCGGCACTTCGCAGCTCTCTACATTTGATCACATTGTGAAACCGGGGATTGTGAACTAGAAAAGCCTCTTTCTAATTGTGGGGTGGCTCAGCCTTTGATCCTAGAGCTTTTTATTTACTGTAAAGTACCTGTGGTGTGGCTCAGCCCTAGCACACACCTTTAATCCAAGTGCTAAATAAAGTCAACCGCAAGTCAAGAGTCGGAGCAAACAACCAGCTGACGGAGTGAACGTAAGTAAACAGAAAGGAGGGACACTAAGGAGGAGGGTATTTAAGACAATGTGGAGAAGGAGAAAGGGCTTTTTCCTTCCTGGACATTGGTGGAGTAGGAAGATCAGCTGGGTGCTTTCTCTACCTCTCTGAACTAGCAGGTTTTCACCCCAGAATCTGGCTCTTGAGTCCTCATTGGTAAAATCAAACAATTAGGGTATTTTTTTTTTCGTTTCATTTTGTTTTAAAAAACAACAGCCACTTGGCAACTTGGGCTGGACCCTCACCATGGCCCCAGGTGGCAGGGCTGGCCACTCACAACAGGCTGCCCTCTCCACCCGCAAGTCTCTAGTTCCATCTTCTGTCATGACGCTCAAGCTGCAATACTTCTTTCTTTCCCATCTGTCCACCAAACACTTGACCATTGTGCTGGCTCCACCTAAAGGCTGCTCTGTAACCATAATTTGTTGTTGTTGTTTTGAGACATGGTTTCTCTGTGTAGCCCTGGCTATCTTGGACTCACTCTGTAGATCAGGCTGGCCTTGAACTCACAGAGATCCATCCGTCTCTGCCTCCCAAATGCTGGGATTAAAGGCTTGTAACCATAAATTTTATTAAACTATATTTAATATTAATACCTAATAAACACCTATAACCTAACAAAACTTAAGCAACACTACCCTAACCCTTTTGAAAAGATATTAAGTCATGGGTCCTTGGGACAACTTGGTCAGTCTTTTATCTAGCATTCAAACAGCATTCAGTAGTCTGGCTCTGGCATTATTATGGTAGGTTCCACCTCAATTCAGTTTAGGTTTGAGACTTTCTCCTCAGGCTCAGAGCCTAGCATTGCTCACTGGCTCCTGTGTGAGCCTACTTCAACCACTCATCTTGAGGCCGGCTTCAGTCAGCTGAGACAGTCCACGGACACCTCAGGCTGGCTTTTGAACTCGCTGAACCCCTCAGAGCAGCTGCTGCACCATGTGGCTTAGACTTTTACCTTGAGATCTTGTCAGGCTCTGAGGCCTTTGCTTGTCTGAGCCTATGGCACACTGTCACATGACAGGGGTTACCCTCTTGCCTGTTTTCAAGGTCCCCGCTGTGGCCTCAGAACTCTGCTTGCTTGCCTTGTTGTGCCTTGTTCACTCACTCCGCAGCTCTCAGGTCCATGGACAGATGTCTTTAGTGCCCAGTTTTTATGAAATTTCTCTCAGCAGGTTCTATGCCACACCTTTTCTGTCAGCCTTCTCTGTCTGCCTTGTGAAAAGAGTCTCTCTCTCTCTCTCTCTCTCTCTCTCTCTCTCTCTCTCTCTCTCTGGGGGCTCTGTCTCCTGTTTCTTCAGAAGTTCTCCTTACATGCTGAGGATTCTGACCACAGATTCTTACTGCCTCAGGGCTGGTGCAGCCTAAGGGCTGGCAGATGGCATACATTGCTTCACACTTTGCCTTCTCTTGAGTTTGCTCCTAACCCTTACCTTTTATGCTTAAATAGGGCATGGCTCTCTCAGTTTTTCTTGTGGGGGTGAGGGGATCTCACAGCTTGTTAGTTCTCTCTAGGTAACTGGTGGCCCTTGGCCAGGGGCACCTCCACCAGACACTGCTCTGACTTCCTCAGAGCTGTGGCTTCAAAAAGGCTCCACCCCATTTTGTCTCTCTTCAACATCTTGTCCAAGCAATGTCAAGTCATAATCTATTTTCAGTTTCCTAAGCATTACCAATTACAACCAAGATCATACACTGCCATGTGCTAGGCCAATCCTCAACCTAAAGTCCTCACTCATTCACTACAGAAAACTAATTCCCATTACATTGCTCTACCTAATTTGGAGTTGATTGATTGAATAAAATGCTGAAGGCTAGATTGGGTGAAAGAGAAGTAGGCGGGGAAAGAGGTTAGTGGGCTTCTGGGGCAGAGAGGAGGATCATGGGAGGAACAAGCATTAGGAGGAGGAAGAAGGAGACACACCATGGGTTAGATAGAAGTATCCATCTATCGTGGATAGGAACATCCACATATCGTGGAGAATAACAGCCCAGGGGACATATGTATATATTTGGGTTTTATTGAGGGAATAGCATTAAGCACTTGTTGGGGAAGGTCTAATAGCATTGCTTCCGATAGGCTGATTTCAATGCTGAGATCTGGTTACCACCCCTTCTTAGGCATTCTCTTGATTGGTTAATAAAAGTCGCTGATGGCCAATTAGCTGGGGAGAGAGAGTATAGGAAGGCAGAACTTCCTGAGATTAGAACAGGAACCCTGTGTTTTACACAGAGGATTAGCTCTTTCCACCAGGAGATATGGAAGTAGATAGACATGTTTGAGAATGCTGGAAGGTAATCACAGGCACATGATAGTTCAGGATTAGGTGGACAGGGTTAATTTAGATTAGTTAATTGAGAGTCTGCCCAGCTAAGGGCTAAGCATTGAAATATTAAAAGGTCTTGGTGTATTTAATTACTGGGGAAAGGACCACGGTGGCTTATAGGCTGTCAGTCCAAGCAATCCAGGGCCATCAGCCTAGCTCCCATGAATCTCCCACCAAGCCGCTGGCAATTCTACTGGCCTAATATAACAACTTATATTAGTTAACAGAGTTTAGGTTGCAGGTGGCATAGGCCACCCTTGGTCCAGGGCTTTTTCCCAGGACAAATCAGGCCTCTGGATAAGGTGGGCCAGGCTGCTGGCTGATATCCCACCAGGCCACCAGCTGCTCTGCTGTAATCTTATAGTTTATACTTACTAATAAATACAATTGATAATTAAATTGCAGTTTCAAACACTAGCTTAGATGGGCTAAGATTGCACAATGCAGGCCAAGGCTTGATAAAATCCATCAGGTGTCTGTGTGCTTATTTATAATGGTGGGTGAAGTATTAATGCTGCTGACTAAATAGCTATAATATAAATACTAGTAATATTTAATTTTAATTAATATGATAATTATTTACTACAACATGTAACTGTAGTTCCAGGGAATCAGATACCTTCTTCTGGCTTCCAAAGGTACACAAATATACATGTAGGTAAAACACCTATATTCATAAAATTTAAAAAATATATATATAATATATATATACATACATAAAGCACATAAAAATTACCTCATTAACTTAGGTTGGTTTTCCTTTGCTAATATTTTATAGAAGTTCTTCAGTAATAAGAATTATATTGTAAGAACATTATGCACTTAAATGCTTGTTGATTTTCTGTGAACTAGCAAGTCATTCACTTGAAGCTAGAATAAGATTGGTTTGTACCATGTATCATTAGTTGCCCTCTGGAAACACTGAGATTCCTTACCTATCACTTCATCAATATCTTTATATTTAAAACAAGAAATCATTATTTACTTTATTTTTGATATTCTGATATATTTCTCAGGGTGTAAATCCCTAATCTATTATTCTTGTGTATGGAACACTGCCATCACAACAATAAAAAATGCTAATACATTGCAAAGTGAAATGACTGTCTACTTGATAGCATTTTAGGGTTCAAACAACAGAAAAAACCCTACACCTCTCATCTCTTTTTTATGGGGTGGAGGTGGAAAACTTTTTTTTAATGTTTCTTTAAAAAAAAAGATTTATTACTTTAAGTGCATTGGTGCTTGGCTGCATGTCTGTGTGCAGGTGTCAGATCCTCTGGATCTGGAGTTACAGACAGTTGGGAGCTGCCATGTGGGTGCTGGGAATTGAACTGGGATCCTCTGGAAGTGCTCTTAACTGCTGAGCCATCTCTCCAGCCCCAAAGGCTTCTTTTTTCTTACTAATTTTTAAAATTTATTCTTCTCTCATATATCACATCCCAACAGCAGTTTCCCCTCCCTCCTCTCCTCCTAGTCCCCTCCCCTCCCCAGACTCATCTACTCCTCCTCCATTTGCCTTCAGAAAAGGGCAGGCTTCCAAGGACATCAAGCAAACAAGGCATATCAAGTTGTAATAAGACTAGGCACCTCCGCTCATATCAAGGCTGGATGAGGTGACCCAGTATGAGGAAAAGAGTCCCCAAAACAGGTCAAAGAGTCAGAGACAGCCCCCACTCCCACTGTTGGGAGTCCCACACAACACTAAGCTACACAGCCATAACACATGGCAGAGGACCTAGGTCAGACCCAGACAGGCTCCCTGACATTGGTTCAGGCCCTGTGAGCTGTGGGCCATTTTCTTGTGGCATCCTTGACCCCTCTAGCTCCTACAATCCTTCCACCATCCCCCTTTTCTGCAGAATTCCACCACACAGCTCTCATCTTACATGGAATAAGATAGTTTATCCTGGAGTCACTTTGAGAGACCACGACCTAGGTTACCCGAAATTTCATTTTCCAATTTGGAAGCAGTTTCATAATTTTATAGAACAAATCAAGGCAAGTTTAAACTACATTGGCAGGTGCATCAGAGAGGTAGGTACAGTGATATGGGGAGAGTTTTTCTATAGGTCCAAAAAGCTATGTGAGCTTTTGGGTTGGTGGAAGCTAATGATCAGTTAAGTTAATATATTCCAAAAGTGGTTTTTTGTTTTGTTTTGTTTTATCTATTAGTCACAAGACTTTAGTTCCTACACAGAGGTGGATAAGGACCGTCTGTTCTGGAGGGCTAGAACTATCTCAAGCTATCCACCCTCTGAACCTGAAACAGCCCAGTCTCCTCACAGTACTACAGTTCTAATTAGTCTCTGCAGATACAGCTGTTCTTTTTCTTTTCTGGTTTTGTTCATTTATTTGTTTTTTGAGACAGGGTTTCTCTGTGTATCTTTGGCTTTCCTGGAACTCACTTTGAAGACCAGGCTGGCCTCAAACTCAGAGATCCATCTGCCTCTGCCTCCAAAGTGTTGGAATTAAAGATGTGTGCACCACCACCTTATTTTCAGTGTTATTATCAAAAGGTTGGAATTAAAACACACTTGACCAGCCAGGCGGTGGTGGCGCACGCACTTGGGAGGCGGAGGCAGGTGGATCTTTGCGAGTTGGAGGCCAGCATGGTCTACAAAGTGAGTCCAGGACAGCCAGTGCTACAGAGAGAAACCCTATCTCGAAAACAAAACAAAACAAACAAACAAACAAACAAAAAAAAAACACAGCCGGGCGGTGGTGGCGCACGCCTTTAATCCCAGCACTTGGGAGGCAGAGGCAGGCAAATCTTTGTGAGTTCGAGGCCAGCCTGGTCTACAAAGCGAGTCCAGGACAGCCAGAGCTGTTAACAGAGAAACCCTGTCTCAAAAAACCAAAAAAAAAAAAAAAAAAAAACCACACACACTTGACCAACCAGCTTACTAATTAGTCTTAAGTATGTTAAAAGAGTAACCACTAAGGAATTCATATGACTAAATTTTAACTATTTTAATACAAATATTCTTGTTTGTTATGATGTTAGAAAATAAAGACAGACAAAAGGAACATCTAATATCCAAGCTAGATGTGATATAGGAGCCTATAGCCCCAGTAGGTGGGGAGGCTGAGGAAAGATGACTGAGCTTTCACAGCCAGCCTGGGCTATGTAAAAAGATCTTGTCACAAAAAATGTAGTAATCTCCCTTCTCCATACTTATGTCTTTCTATCTTGTTTCTAGAATATGTTCTTGTTGGCAGAGTACCAAGGTGGTACTGAGAATCACATATAGAAAACAGGGAGTGTTGGTGTGTGTGACTGGTTTCTCTCTCAGAAAGTCATCAAGGAAGTTGGGCTTGGTGGCTCAGGTCTGTAATCCTGGATGAAGCAGAGGGATGGTAAATTTAACAACTGCCTAAGATATAGAGTGAGTTAGTTCAAGATGAGCATGAATAACTTAGAAAAATCCTATCTCCAAATAAACAAACAAAATCACTAAGACTCAATTATTTTAAATACCACTTCAAAGACCTCTTAAACACCTCAATCAGGTTAATTTTACATCCTTAGAAATCTCACAATGGATATTAAATGATACAACAAACAACAAACATGAAAAAGAGCCAAAGGAAAAGTACAAGAAATATAGATGCAGACACACATATTTACCCACTCGGGAGTTCATAAAAACACAAAACAGGAAGCCATAATATATATTCAAAAGACCTGTAAGAAAGGGAAAAAAGTCCTGACTTAATATGAGACAAAGAACCTATGAAGATGTGGTTGAGTTTGTTTTCTGTTGACCACCTACTGCAGGAGTGCAGCCTACTCTTTTTACTTTTTCTTTTTTTTAATTAAAAAAAATTTAAGATTTATTTGTTTATTATGTATACAATGCTCTGTATTGAAGTATGTATTGAAGCACACCAGAAGAGGGCACCAGATCTCATTATAGATGGTTTTGAGCCACCAACCATGTGGTTGCTAGGAATTGAACTCAGGACCTCTGGAAGAACAGCCAGTGTTCTTAACCTCTGAGCCATCTCTCCAGCCCCAACTCTTTTTTTTTCTTTAAGTATATATTTTTATTTTATATGCATTGGTGTTTTCCCTGCATGTATGTCTGTCTGTGTGAGGGTGCCAGATTCTGCAGTTACAGACAGTTGTGAGCTGCCATATGGGTGCTGGGATTTGAACTTGGGTCCTCTGTGGTAGGGTTAGTGATAGCATTTAGCAGCATAGGGATCTTGGAATAGCAAAAGCCTGGACTTTCAAGTAAAAGATTTCCTTCCTGGTGGGCTTATTCCAAGGCATGCCCTCACAACAATGTGTCATCTGGTTCCATGATTTGCTTTTTGGTGGGCTCCCAAAGACACACCATGTCCAGACGGCAATTAGAATCCATACTTACAGCCTGAGAAGGCCCGGGTAAAAGGTGGTTTCCTGGCCAAAGATCAGGGTAGCCAAACCTGAATACATTTCAAAGGTGCAGGTTCCCTTAACAAAAGCTGCTGCCTTGCAGCAAAGGTGGAGAGGTAAGTCTGTCTTTATGTACTAAAAAACTGGCAAGTCTTCTAGATAGAGCTTGAGAGCAAAATTAACCACCAAGATTACAAACGGAGGAATTCATAACGTTTTAATACATTTGAATTCCATTTGAGTTTGTTTCTCTTGGGATTCAGATGATTTTTACACTGACAATTGTGGTTCTTTGTCTGACCAGGATAGACTTAGAAAAGGAGAAAGCTTATAGATGTGATGCTAAATCACCAACAGTGACAATGGGGGAGGGAAGGAGGGAGTCCCTTCCCAATATGTAAGACAAAATTGATGGCAGCTGGAGCTGAGAGCTCCCTGACTACTAGGAGCTTGTCAGGACCAGGAAAGGTCCACCAAGGAAATACAGTCAAAGCTAGATTCTAATGAATAATGAACAGAGCTTTAATTTCAACATGGGATGGCATGGTTAGACCAAGGCTTTTGGAATATTCTTGTTTCTTTGCTTGATTTTTGGTTAGATGTCTTTGATTTTCTCTATATCGGGAGGTAGAAAGGATATTTTTCTGGTTTGGCATTGCTAAAACATAAGAGATTTTTGAAGATTTTGGGCAGATTTTGAATTGTCACTTCACTACAGTCAAAGTTGCTCTCTGAGTTACAGAGTAACTATTTTCTTGGATTTAAGTAAAATATTTAAGCAGGGCGGTAATGGCACATGCCCTTAATCCCATCATACTGGAGACAGAAACAGGCAGATCTCTGAATTCTAGACCAGCCTACTCTAAACAATGAAGGCAGGGCAGGACCCCTGCTGATAAGATAAGGCTGCTTGCTAAAGACAGTCTAGAATTCAAAATAACACATTATTTTCCTTGATGTTAAGTTTAATAATGTCCTTACTAATCTAATGGATACACATAATCTTAAATTTATATAAAGAGAAGGGGGTCATGAGCCAGAGCCAGTCTCCTTAGGTATGGGGCTCCCACAGGAGAACTGTTTTCAAAAGGCATTTTGCTCCTAAAAGAGATATGTTAGGAGCTAGGCGTGATTCAAGGTCAGCCTGGTCTACAAAGTTAATCCAGGACAAGTGTACACAGAGAAATCCTGTCTCGAAAGAAAAAAATAGAGATGTTACTTGTGATAAATGTATTTTCAGAACAAAGGAACCAGATACCAAAGAAAACAAGGCAAGTGGCCCAGATGATCCATCCTCACAGAGAACCTCAATAGCCGTTTCCTCCAAAATCTACATCCAGAACAACTTCAAAACAGTTTGTTAAGATGGTCCAGCTCAGCTGGGCATGGTGGTGCACGCCTTTAATCCCAGCACTCAGGGAGGCAGAGGCAGGCGGATCTCTGTGAGTTCAAGGCCAGCCTGGTCTACAAAATGAGTCCAGTACACTCAAGGATACACAAAGAAACCCTGTCTCGAAAAACCTAAAAAAAAAAAAAAGATGGTCCAGCTCACAGACTGTTCCACCCAGGACTTCAGTAAAGCCCTGAACTTTCCCATCCAAAGTTCAACTTCAGACTACAAATTGCTCGGGACATTCAAATTGCTGAGCACATAGAGACTGGACAACAAATATTACTATTAACTTGCTTAACCATTTTTCCATTTTATTTGGGCCCCCAAACAGGTTTTCTGCATCACAAATCAGCAGGAAGTAATTTTAAGAGAGCGGGAGTCCCAATCCCAAAAGGTGGGGGTGGATGATTTCTTTGGTCATAAATGTTGCCATTTAGGGGAACTAGTTACAAATTGTAAAATGGTCTTGTTAAATAAAGTATAGTAGGTTAGACTCAGGGATTTCTCTCTTTTTACTTTCTTCATTCTTCTTTCTCTCTTATATAGGGGGAAAAGACTTGAAAAGAAAAAGGGGGAATATGTGTCTATAATATAGAAATGATAAGATATAAGGGTAGATTATTGAATCTGCTCTGAAACTTAAAGCTATTGTTATTCTCAAAATAAGGTTATCTTTTGATTCATTGGTATAGAATTTTATATTTTGACACATATTATGTAATTTTAACTCTTATATAAGGTATTGTGCCTATACAACTCATTTAAAAGTACAGGTTTACTTCCAATCCTTTTATGAGTTGCTATTGCAATCTATTTAGGAGTCTGGGTAATACAGGTTGATTGCTGGCTAGTCAACCTCCTGGTTATGTCAAATACTAGTCTAAATTTATCACAAAATAAGCTTACCAGGTTAAACAGATAATAAATGGTTAAAAATATACAGTTTGCGGGGCTGGAGAGATGGCTCAGCAGTTAAGAGCACTGCCTATTACTCTTCCAAAGGTCCTGAGTTCAATTCCCAGCAACCACATGGTGGCTCACAAACATCCACAATGTGATCTGGTGCCCTCTTCTGGAATGCAGGTGTACATGCAGATAGAGCACTCATATGCATAAAAATAAATAAAATAAATATTAAAAATATATATACAGTTTGCTTGTTCAAAGATAGATTAATAGATAGATGATAGATGTATAAATAAATTAATAGATGTCTTAAAAACCCTCAGAGGCATACAGAAAATGGCATTTAAAGATGTTTTTATTATTTTAAGAATTGTTTGACTTGAGACAATCAGCTCCTGACAGCTCCCATTTGACTTGGAAGAAAACAATGAGCATCAAAAACAAATCTCCCATCAGGAGATAATTCCTACTGGGCAAAAATGCCCCTGCTCTTTAAACAGACTATATACAGTCCAAAGATAGACCAGAACTTAAATGCAGGTAAGTCGGTGGCCTGATTCTACAGAGACAAAGTGGGATAATCCTCCTTATTTCCTGCTGCACAATTATGTCTGTGAGATATGCTTGGCCAGAAGACTAAAGATGGTGCTCCAATGGTATCAAGAGATATTTGGGACTGTGTAGGTAGCAAACTGTCATTTTTCCATTCTGGAAGCTGCTCTACTATGCTTCCTACTCACTCAAATAATAACTTTATCCCTTCTTATGTCTTTGATGGGGTTGAGGGCATAACAGATTTCAATTGAACTTGAGTTGTTTAGGATTTAAAAAGATATTTTCAAATCTAAATAAAATCATTGGGTTTATAAATATAGGATATGATAGAAATTATTTAGGTTCAGAACTTTAGAGACACAAAGATAGATAGATGATTTTTCCTTCTTCAAGATTGCCTGGTACAAATAGGCTAAACATTGTGTGTGTAACTTTTATGTATGGTTTTCCTGATTGTTTAATATTTTTTCTTACTGGTTTTACTATATGACTTAAAAATAGTCTTTTTATTAGACAAAAGGAGGGAATTTATGGGGTGATGTTAATCATTCTAGATGTTAAGTAGCTGGTCCTGTTTGCTGTCTGTTACTTACATTGTCTCTGATTGGTTGAATAAATGCTGAGGCCTGAGATTGGGCAAAGACAGAGATAGGTGGGACTAAGGTGCTGAGACTTCAGAAGCAGAGAGGTTCTTGGGAAGAAGAAGCCTCCAAGACAAGCAGCTGGAGCAGGAAGGAGGACACACGCCATGGATTAGATAAAAGAACCTCATTCCACATGGTCTGGAACATCAGCATAGCATTGAGAATAGCAGTTCAAAGGGACATATGTATAATATATGGGGTCATATTTGGGAAACAGAATTAAGAGCTAGCTAGATGGGCCAAGATTTCTCAATCCAGGCCAAAGCTTGTTAAAATCCACGTGGTCTTTGTGTGCTCATTTATAATGGCAGGTTAAGGATTAACAACCGCGGAACAAATAAAATACAATTTAAATACAAGTAAATAATTTAGTTAGGCATTTTTCTACAGTCCTCTGATAGAACAGTCAGTGCTCCCAACCACTGAGCCATATCTCCAGTTCAGCAGCCTAGTCCTTAAGAGTGGTTTATTTCCCCAGTGGGACTCCCTTGAAGAAAGCTAAAATTAATTTTGCATTTGCAAGTGGCTATCAATTGGAGATAACTTCTGGGTTAGGGATGGGTGTCTCTAAGACACCATCTGATGTAGACGAGTGCAGGCAGGCCTTGTGCATGCTACCTCGGTTTCTGTGAGTTCACAGTACATCATTCCTGCTGAGTTTAGAAGGCCTTGATTTCTTAGTGTTCTCCATCCCCTCTGGCTATTATTACACTCTTTTTTCCTCCTCTTCCAAAGAGTTCCCTGATCCATAAAGGGAGATTTGATGGACCATCCCTTTTAGTGCTGAATGTTATTTGGAGTCATTTTGTTGTTATATTCCTTTAGCAGAACACTTGGTCCGTGGACTATCTGACTAGATTCTTGGCCACCCAAGCAGTGTTGGGTATAGGTTCCATCTCTTGGAGTGGGCATTAACTCAAATCAGATATTGGTTGGTTACTCCTACAAGCTTTGTGCCTGTATCGCACTAGTGTATCTTACAAAGCAGGTCACATTTGCAGTCTGTAGGGTTTACAGCTGGGTTGATATTTACCTGTCTCCTTTGGAACCATGCAGAGAACTTCCCAGTACCAGGAACTGTAGGGGTGAAAGTTCTAGGTGGTCATCATTTTGACTTCTTTGTGTTCAAAGAGTTGTTTAGGTGTTATCTTCAGCAGTAGGGCCTTGCCTTCAGCTTGTAGAGAGTTTTGGCAATAGCCTTAAACCAGGCTGACTTTGAGTGCTGGATTAATTACATGTGTGCAACAGCAGCCCTAGCTGGCAAAAGTTTGTTCATGTGCTTAAGACAGGACCTCAGGTAGTCTAGACTCTTCTCCACTTCAGTACGTAGTTGACAATGAATTTGGACTCCCAATCCTTCTGCTTCTACCTTCTTATTACTAAGATGATAGACATGTGTCATTATGCCTAGCTGCAAATGTTTTAAATTTCAAAAATATTCCACTTTGTGTGTGTCTCTGTGTGTGTGTGTGTATTATCATCATGTGTAAAGGGACTATGGTTTCAAGTTTTAACTTATTTATAGAGCTGACTCCTAGAAAAATAGCAGGGTTAACTGAATTGATTAGAAACAGTTTCCAAGGCCTGGGCCTTTTGTTGCTGCTGTTTTGTATTGTTCAAGACAGGCCCATGCCTCTAATCCCAGCACTAGGGAAACAGGGTTTCTCTGTGTAGCCTTGGGTGTCCTGAAACTCACTCTGTAGACCAGGCTGGCCTCAAACTCACAGAGAACTTCTTGCCTCTGCCTTCCAAGCACTGGGATTAAAGGTGTGCGCCACCACACCTCACAACTTCCAGGTTTTTAACTTAAAGAAATAAATGTTCTGAGACAGGGTCTTTCTATTACGTAGTTGTGGCTGTCCTGGAACTTGTTACATAGACCAGGCTGGCCTTGAACTCACAAAGATCCACTTGCTTCTGCCTCCCAAGTGCCAGGATTAAAGGCATTCAGTACCATGCTAGGCACTAACTTTAAACATATTTAAAAAATATATGTTTAAAATTTTTTATAGGGCTGGAGAGATGGCTCAGAGGTTAAGAGCACTGGCTGTTGTTCCAAAGGTCCTGAGTTCAATTTCCAGCAACCACGTGGTGGCTCACAACCATCTATAACAGGATCTGGTGCCCCCTTCTGGCCCGCAGGCATACATGCAGTACAGAACATTGTATACACAATAAATAAATCTTTAAAAAATGTTTTAATAAAAAATGTTTAAAGTTTCTTTAGTATTTTATGTGCATGAGTGTTTTTCTGCATTTATGTACACCAAACTCATTTTTTGAAAACTTGTTGTGCATCATTTCTTCAAGACTACATTTTGCTTGCAAGTTTCAGTGCCTTCTGCCCTGCTATTGCTTGTCTGTTGAATACGTATGTAATTCTGATTCTCCCCTTCATTCTTCTCTTTAGTTCTCTGTGGACTTACATCCTCTCTTCTTGACCTTTTAAGAAAGTGACGTCACCTCTTTTTGTTTGCTTGTTTGAGATAAGGCCTGACTATGTTGTCCAGACTCCATCTTTGACCATTCAGTCTTCCTTCCTTACCCTCTCTAGTGCTGGCATTACAGTTGTGCGCCATTTCTGACTCCTACTACTTTGATCTTCCAACAATATTTCTCTGTAACATTTCTTCCTATGACTTCATTTACAATAGACATTTAAATGTGTAAAATCTTTACTGACTTTTTTGTTTTGTTTTGTCTTGTTTTTTTGAGACAGGGTTTCTCTGTGTAACAGCCCTGGCTGTCCTGGACTCACTTTGTAGACCAGGCTGGCCTTGAACTCACAGAGATCGGCCTGCCTCTGCCTCCCAAGTGCTGGGATTAAAGGCGTGTGGCACCACGCCCGGCCTGATATATTTTAATTCAGTATTTATAATAGAAACTGGCTGAAAACACTACATGCTAACAGACAATATGATACACCAACAGGGTGGGGGTAGACAGGAAAGGGCAGAGGCCACAGGCCTACACCAAGGGCCTTTCAATAGACTGGATCTGCTGCTTCAGCTGAGAGCCCTCTTTGATACTAATAGAACAGGCCATGACAGGCCTGGAGACTCCACAGTCCCATCCCAAAGCCTGCTTGGAGCGCACAAATACATAGGGGACGTTCTTGTCTTCACACAGCAGTGGGAGGTGCAGGATGATCCCCAAGGACTCAGTGTCTTTTGCCATCACAATGTCCCTACCTGTGACAAGGGATGCTGGCACACCCCACCCTCTGTGTTTGTTTTTAGTTTTTCGAGACGGGGTTTCTCTGTGTAACAGCCCTGACTGTCCTGGACTCACTCTGTAGACCAGGCTGGCCTTGAACTCACAGAGATCTGCCTGCTTCTGTCTCCGGAGTGCTGGGATTAAAGGTGTGAGCCACCATGCCTAGCCCTTTATTCTAATCTGGCTGGGAGTGGATCATTTCTTTGGCCGAGAATGCACCTTTAACAGAATAATTCACTAGTGTTTTTGTTTCTCCATTCCATACCATCTCACATGTTAACCCAGACTAATCTTTTTAAATATTATTTTTTGTGGGGAGTGGTGTTACACACCTTTAATCCTAGCAAGGTCTTCTTCTACACATTCCACTACCACAGAACTTGTAGTAATGAGCTAGAATACACTGGAATTACTGGAATAATAATTAAGATGTACTCTATTGGTCTACACCACATAACTCTAAACAGCATAAATGTCATATGAAAAAGAAAAAAGTAAAATTTTTTCAGAAACAAGATTTGTATATGACAATTCTGGAGGTAATTTTTGCTAGGTAGCTTTTTCAGACTGATAACCTAAGGCCCAAATAAGTTCAGGCAATATAGTATTTTTTTGGTTTTTCGAGACAGGGTTTCTCTATGTAGCCCTGGCTGTCCTGGACTTGCTTTGTAGATCAGGCTGGCCTTGAACTCACAGAGACCTGCCTGCCTCTGCCTCCCCAGTGCTGGGATCAAAGGCGTGCGCCCCCACGCCTGGCATAATAAATCTTTTAAACCAATAGTAAACTAAGTTACCACTTCATAAAGATGATACATCAGAACCAAATTTAACTTTTAATTTGCTCTTTATAATAAAAAAATTAAAGGTAGCAATACTAATAATCAGAAATCTACAGTTCCCAGCTAGCATCTTGTAGAAAATGTTGAATGAAAAAATTATCTGGTGTTCTAGCTTAGCACTGAAGCTGTCTGTCGATGTAGACCTAAGGTGGGTAGGAGGGGATGGTTGACAATGGTGGTTTCCTGGAAACAAAACATCTTGAGATGGCTGCCAATCTATCAACAAAGAAAACGATGAACACAAGGATTTAAGTAGAACGTTAAAAAGATCACAGTGTTTCACTATTCACTAATGTGACATCATGTGAGGTTTTTTGTTTGTTTGTTTGTTTTTGTTTTTCAAGACAGGGCTCCTGTGTCGCCCTTCCTGCCTGAACCTCTGGAAGGCTGATATTAAAGGCGTGAGCCGTCCCAGCCCAGCTTAGGTGTTTTTAATAATGCGATTTCTGTGATGAATCTGGCACTAGTTATTAATAACTACCTTGGAAAGAAGCAAATATCCTAGTTGCCTGAGATAACTCCTTTTTTCCCTCTTTCCTATAAACACCAGCGTGCAGGCGGCCACAGTTCATGGTATGACAGACATTTCCACTACCCTGCATCTGGCCAGCAGCTTCTGATTTAGCCATCTGTGCTACCGAGGAGAGCCGCTTCTTTGAAGGCTTTGTTTCTTTCTCATAAATCAGAACAGGCGGCTGTTAACTAGTTACAAAAGCCTTTCCTCCACACACTGGGGACATGCTTTCCCCCACGCCCCGTCCCGAGTCCACGCTCTGCTTTTTCCACTCAGCGCCCTAAATCCGACAGCCAAGGAACTAGAAAAAGGAGGTTCTTTAGGAACGCCCAGGGCTCTCTGCCGCATGGCCTCCGCCGGCCCTTCTGCCCGAACGACCAGCCCCGCAGAGCGGAGCTCCCCCACGGCTTGGCCGAGGAAACGACGGACGCCGGATCGGGCGGCGACGGGCGGAAGCCGCGGGCGGCGAGGACCTGTGCCCGTGGGGGAAGGGCGGCGAGCTCACCCGGAAGTCCACCCGGTAGGGAGAAGGGTGGGACCCGGGGAGCGAGACTTCCGGCGGCGCAAAGCCTGTTGGGATCCGCTTGCGGCCAACCTCCTCCTGTGGCCCGCCGAGAGGACAGAGAGGGAGAGAGGGAGAGAGACCACCGTCAGCGCCGCTCCGGCTCCCGCAGCCTGCGCCGGGCCAGGCGGCCGCGGCGGCTGCCGCTGCTCTCGGCCCCGCCCGCCTTCGCTCCCAGGCAGCCGGCGCGCGTTCGGCTTCGGCAGACATGTTGTGAGGCGGCGGCGGAGGCGGCGCGGGCGCCCGGAGGGTGATGGTTTGGCCGAAGCGGCCGCAACCGCTGCTGCTGCCGACGGCAGCCGCGGCGGCTCCGGCTCTGTAGAGCCGAGCCCGCTGGGTGTCCGCCCGGTGCTGCGGCCGGCCGGTCCTCCCCGGGTCTTGCGTGCGCCCCCGTGCCTCCCAGGTTCGGTTGGACGACCGCGCCGGTCCGTTTGAGGCGACACGGAGGGCGGCGGCTCTCCGGCCCTGGGCGCGCTGTCCCCAGAGCCCTCAGCCCCCTGGCCTTTTCCGCGTACTCGCACTAGAACCTCTCGGGGAGTGGGTGGTCCCGGCCCGCGACCCCGCTCCTCCTTCCTGGCTTTCACACCCTCTTCTCTGAGCTTCCCCGACCCCGACATCCCTCTCCAAGGGCGGCCTTTCGAGAGATCTTGGTGGACCGGAGGCGAGGAGTTTAAGAGTTGGGGCTCGGAACACGGGAAGGTACGATGGCTTCCTCGTCTGGCAACGACGACGATCTCACTATCCCCAGAGCTGCTATAAATAAGATGATCAAAGAGACTCTCCCTAATGTCCGGGTGGCCAACGATGCCCGAGAGCTGGTAGTGAACTGCTGCACTGAATTCATTCACCTAATATCTTCTGAAGCCAATGAGATTTGCAACAAGTCGGAAAAGAAGACCATTTCACCAGAGCACGTCATACAAGGTGAGCTGTTTGTGTGGTATTTGGCTTAGTCGAAGGTCCAGGGGGAACAACATAGCGTGAACCACTTCGCTTCGCAGAGCTGTCACTCCACGGCACTAGAAGGGCTGTTAGTGAAAAGTCACAAAGGTGTAGAGACGATTTGTCCCTTAAAAGAATACCTATGTGGCATTTTTCGGACATTATTCATCTAGCTAACGCAAGTAAGGAGTGCAAACATTGGGTCCAACAAACATTCTCAGGACCTAACTAGTCCTGGTCTAAAAGCAACCAGAACTGGCCGCCTTCTGCTAAACGAGGATAGCGATAACTGAGGAACCTCAAAGTTCTCTCTGGGGAAGTTAAATTTTAGACAGAACTTCAGGCATGAGTTGAGCCAGTATCCCTTCCTCAGCTGACCTTTTTACCACTGTAGAGGAAAAGATTCATTTTTGAACCCGCGAATAGGAGAAAACTCTTGGACTATGGATGTAGGCCAGTGATGTATCATCTACCTACCGTGCACCGAGTCCTGGGTCTGATTCCCAGCCCTGAATTTTTTTTTAAGTTATAAACATGACTGTGTTCAATGTTGTGAACTTTATTGCTTTCCCAACAGGAAGTATATTTTTTTCTGTAAAAACAGTAAGAAAGTGGAGCAGTCATCAGCAGGCTACCAAAGCACTCCTGTAAGAAAAAGGCAATTGCACATTCTTTTCTTTTTGACTCCCTCCAACTTTTGATTGTTCTTTGAAAATATCTGAAAGCTTGTGCTGACGGTTATTTGTAAAAGGTGATTTTCACCCACCTTGGAAGTCCTGGGACCTGGCACATACTAGAAACACAACACCCTCTGGGACCGAGCTGCAACCTGTCCTGTCCTCATGCTATTCCCATTTGGATGTGGATATATATTTAAGCTTTCATTGAAAAGCACTTCTAAAAGTTTCAACGGTTTCTTATCTTGGAAAGGATTTTCAGTAGAGATTTGGGGGGCTGTGTTTTGTTGGTTGCAGGGAAGAGAGACGAGTACTTTTGGCAAATTTTGGGAAATAATTCCTGTGGCTTTTTATGAACTTTCACAAGAAAGTTGCATTCAGTTTGAGGCAGTAACTTCTATTTTGTGATAATCTAGTGAAAATTCGAACAATTTCATGATTACTTTTGAAGTTAAAAAGAACAAATTTAATCATAGTAGGCAGATAGTTCTCTATCATTGTCTATATATATTTTTTTCTTTCATTTTTCTGAGACGACATATCTCTGTTTAGATCAGGCTGTTCTCAAACTCAGAGATCCCCCTGCCTCTGCCTCTTGAGTTCTGGGTATGCATCACTGCGCCTGGCTATAACTTAAAATTTTTACTTTCTTGTTAATGTCCAGTAGAGAACACATCTCTTCATATTGAACATATTCCATTTTTCACCATCAGTATTGACAAAAAGATGGAGTGATTAATTTTTGAACCTTTATCCTGTGCTGAAGGTAAACTTAAAATACACCCTGCTATGCTAAGAGTATCTCTTAAGGCTGAGTACTTAGTGTGCCAGAGGTCAATCCCAGTAGGTAGTAGAGCCATGATGTTGTGTGTGTGTGTGTGTGTGTGTGTGTGTATAAAATATATGGGTGCATGTTATGTATATAAATAATATACACATATACACTGTCATTTCAGCACATAGTAGATAACCTGTAAGAAAGAAAGCAATATTTGGTTTTTGGGTTTTTTTTTCCAGTGTTAGTAAAGGCAAGATGCTAACAGGACCCTACTAGCCTAGCCTGGTCTTAAACTTAAGGGCCTCTTCCCTAGTCTCTTGAATAATGGGATTGTGGGTGTGTAACCACCATTCCCTGCTGCTTATTTGATTCTTTTGTGTGTATGTGCTGAACTTAGGGCCTTATATATGCTAGGCAAGCACTGTGCTACAGAACTGTTTTCCCAGCGCACATATTTCTTTTTTTTTTTTTTTGGTTTTTTGAGACAGGGTTTCTCTGTTTAACAGCTCTGGTTGTCCTGGACTCGCTTTGTAGACCAGGCTGGCCTCGAACTTGCAAAGATTCGCCTGCCTCTGCCTCCCAAGTGCTGGGATTAAAGGCGTGCGCCACCACCGCCTGGCTAAGCGCACATATTTCTAATATTTTTTCCCCTACTTGTTTGGTTTGCTGAGTTGTAAGAAAAATGGAAGCCAAGTTGTCTATTTTTCTTTTTGTGTTTTTATTTTTACGTTGTATATAATGACTTGTCCTAAGTCTTTGAGAAGATTATTTAACAAATAACTAAAATTCCCTTTGACTCTTCATAAAGGAAAAGAACTACCTTTGTCAAACTTGAGCTTCTTAATGTAAACTACACAAGATTTCAGTAGGATCTGCCTAAACATTTGTTTATTCCAAAAATCTAATAGTGTATTCTGTCTTCTTAGGGGAGAGGGTTCATTCTTTTCTAGGATATATTTAGAGTTCTGATTGACATGATTTACTAAAAGTACGGCTGTAACAATCAATATACTAAATAGTTCAACTTTGGGAAATGCTAACTTCAGGGTTTTTTGTTTGTTTGTTTGTTTGTTTGTTTGTTTTGGTTTTTCGAGACAAGGTTTCTCTGTGTAGCCCTGGCTGTCCTTGACTCACTTTGTAGTCCAGGCTGGCCTTGAACTCTCCTGCCTCTGCCTCCCGAGTGCTGGGATTAAAGTAGTGCGCCATCATGCCCAGCGATTACAGACAGCTGTGAACTGCAATCTGGGTGCTGGTATTTGAACCCCTGTCCTTTGGAAGAGCAGTTAGTGCTCTTAACCTCTGAGCCATCTCTCCACCCCATAAAAGATATATTGAATATTAACTAGGAGTCTGTGATCCACATTTTTGAAATGACTAAGATGAAAAGTGTTTGTTTAAAGACATGATGTTCATGTAAATTAACCCATTTATTGCAAGTGAGGCAAACTCAAGCGGAAGTGAGGCAAGCCTCAAACGGAAGTGCTTTTCCTGATCTTTTAGTCCCTCCAGTCACCTGTTGCCAGGCTTGACTGTCATAGCAGAAGTGATGTAGTAGGTCCATGCCCACCAGCCGTAATTTTCCATTGTGGAGCCACAGTGCCAGATGTCAATGGGTCATCTTTTCATCTTGGTCTTGCCACAGATGGAACAAGTGCACTTGACTTACTAGGTGATTTCAATTTTCCTGAGGGAGGCACCATCGCAGGTCCCATATTTACCACCAATCTGACCTTTGTATTTTTACCCATGTCACTGGAGCCGAAGCACAAGTTCGTAGAGCTCCTGCTTGTTTTGTTTCCGTTTGGGTTTTTGGATTTTCAAGACAGGCCGTGTAACGGCCCTGGCTGTCCTGGAGTTGCTTTGTAGACCAGGCTGCCCTCGAACTTACAAAGATCCGCCTGCCTCTGCCTCCCAAGTGCTGGGATTAAAGGTGTGCGCCACCATTGCCCAGCTGCTAACTTCAGTTTAATGGATGACCCAGAAAGTTACAGTGTGAGGCTATTTTCCTTTGTGTGATGATGGGATTCCACTAATGTTAAAAACTGAGTTGACCTGTTGAGACTCATAAATTTACGTTTTTCTTGTAATGTTGCCTTTAAGTATATAAGAATATATAGTTTGGCTCCAATTAGTGTAGATTTTATTGTAATTTCATATTATGTAATCACCTTAAGTTTTTTTTTTTTTTTGGTTTTTCGAGACAGGGTTTCTCTGAATATCTCTGGCTGTCCTGGACTCGCTTTGTAGACCAGGCTGGCCTCGAACTCACAAAGATCCGCCTGCCTCTGCCTCCCAAGTGCTGGGACTAAAGGCATGCGCCACCACCGCCCGGCTATCACCTTAAGTTTTGTTTTGAGATTTTTTTTTCTGGCTTTTCGAGACAAAGTTTCTCTGTGTATACCTGGCTCCCCTGGAGTCACTTTGTAGACCAGACTAGCCTTGAACTCACAGGGTTTTGCTGCATAGCCCTAGATGTCCTAGAACTTCCTTTGTAGACCAGACTGGCTTCGAACTCAGAGATCTGCTGCCTCTGTCTCCTAAATGCTGGGATTGAAGGTGTGCACCACCACCACCCAGCTGAGAAATTTTTCTTTTTTTTTTTTTTTTTTGGTTTTTCGAGACAGGGTTTCTCTGTTTAACAGCTCTGGCTGTCCTGGGAAATTTTTCTTTTTTAAAAGGTGAATGTTTTAGGTGTATCCTTACTGAGTAACTCTGGAACGCTGGTAAACTTATGGTGGATACAACCTTTTAATTAATTTATTTATTTATTTGGTTTTTCCAGACAGGGTTTCTCTGTATAACAGCTCTGGCTGTCCTAGACTCACTTTGTAGACCAGGCTGGCCTCGAACTCACAGAGATCCGCTTGCCTCTGCCTCCCAAGTGCTGGGATTAAAGGCGTGCGCCACCACCGCCCGGCTGGATACAACCTTTTTAAATTGCTTTAATGTGAGAGGCAGAGACAGGTGAGTTCCAGGCCAGCCATGTAGTGAGGCCTTGTCTTAAAAAAAAAAAAAACAAACAAACTTTTTCTGTCAGCATTATTTAGGAACAGAACATATACACATATGGAATAATAATATACAATTTTGTTTTTTTTTTAAACTTTGTTTTCTCTCTCTCTATATATGTATGTATGTATACTTACATACACATAATTTGCTTTTTTTTTTTGGTTTTTCGAGACAGGGTTTCTCTGTGTAACGGCCCTGGCTGTCCTGGACTCACTTTGTAGACCAGGCTGGCCTCAAACTCACAAAGATCCGCCTGCCTCTGCCTCCCAAGTGCTGGGACTAACGGTGTGCGCCACCACGCCCGGCATTAATGCACATTTTAAAGAGGTTCTCATGTTGAAGTTTGGGTTTTTGGTTTTAATAACTTTTTTTTCCCCTTGGTTTTTCAAGAAAGGGTTTCTCTGTGTAACTAGTAATAAAGTTAATTAACTACACCTTACTTCAGGCCATTTCACTTACTCAGTTACTGCCTGGCTTTTCTTATTAAAGCAAATTAAACATTCTGGGCACTTCTGTAAAGTACAGATAAGGATTAAAATAATTTTATCACCAAATAAATATACAAAATACCATAATTTAATTAAAAAGTTTTTTTCTGTTTTATTTTAATTAGATTTGGCATTAAAAATCACAGGTACATAAATAGAAAATTGTCAACAATTGCCAATAGCTATTTAATTTCGTTCCTGGTTTTTGTGAACACTTATTCCTAAATTACGTCCTAACATGTTCTGTTGCCATATGGAGGGACACTGAGAACCAAGAGCTGTAAGTTCTACACTAGAAATTCTTTGGCCTTGGGCAAATATATTAGCTTGGATTTTCTCATTTTTGCATACTTGATTATAGATGTCATTCATAAGTATTGAGAATTAGACAGGGTTTAAGAACTTTATAAAATAAGCTACCATAAAGCTGATGTGGAGGTCTTGGACCTTAGCATTTAGGATTGTATTTGAGTCTCAATATATGTGAGTTTGTGGCCAGCTTGAGCTACATAGTGAGTCCCAGGCAAGCCCAGGATACACTCTGAGACTGTCTAAAAAAAAAAAAAAAAAAAAAAGAAGAAAACATACACAATCAAAATGATAGAGCATATGTCACACAATAAATACTGGTAAATATTTGGTAAAAATTGGTAGCAGATGTTATTAAAGTAGAAAGCCAAAGTCTGTCTGGCATTTTGGTGCACACCATTAGTCCCAGGACTCAGGAGGCAGAGGCAGCCTGGTCTACAAAGTGAGTTTCAGGATAGCCAGAGCTACACAGAGAAACTCAGTCTTGAAAAAAAAAAAAAGAGAGCCAAAGTTTAACTTTACAACATGATGGCGTATACAAAACTTAAATAAATGTTTTAAAGTATATCATTCTTTCATATTTTCAATCTGTGCTACATTTTTTCATATTTATGAAAGTAGTAACTAAAAGTAGTTGAAGTTAGAAAAACCACTGAAAATAATTCTGCTGCCAGTGAGCTTCACATTATCTGCCCTGGAGGGCATTTTCTTTTTAATTTCAACACATCCTATACTTGTTACCATAATAAAATATAGATCACTGAAAAAAGAACTTAAAATTCATAAACTAAACTTTTAGTTTTTGTTATTAGATTGAATAGATACAAAATACCCTTTCTCATTGCTGTAAAAGATTTTTTAAATGTTTACTTTGAATTTCAATTCTTAACTGTTCCAAGCAACAACCATTATAACCAACACCTCTGGCACAAGTCCTTGGGCCATACTTTGAGTAGCTTCACTCTAAAGCCTGAACTGCACTGTATTTTGGAAAGTGGATATGAAGTAATTTTGAAATCTGAGGAATTGAGTGATTGCAGAGAAGTTGTAACACTGAATGAAAATGACACATGCTTTGTTGCCTAAATAATAGCAGTATTTTCTCAAAGGGACTTCCAGAGATCTGTCTCCCTCTATCTGCCACTGCCTCCTGAGGGCTGGGATTAAAGGTATATGCCACCAGGCCTGGTTTATAATTTTTCTTAAAAATGATCCTTTTTTGGAGATGCTACTAGAAATTGCACCCATGGCCTCATGCATGTTAGGCAAGTGTTTTCTCTTTGTGTAATATGCCCACAGCCTGAGGCTTTTGTTTTCTTTCTACAGCCCCACACTTGGGTTACTGAATTGCTAAATAGTTAGCATTGTGGTAAAAATATAGAAATAAACAACTCTCAGTTTTCTGGAAGTACTATACCATGGGTGACATGATTGCCATGGGTCATGCCAGACCAATGAGGCAGGAATATACTTTGGCCTATAGCATTCAGTTGTATTCTAAGTGAAAGATGTCATATTCTTCCCTCTCATAAATAAGAAACTAGAGATTTGCTGATTTGTGTTGTTTTTCATCCAAAATGTGTCTATTGGGATGTTTCCTTATATTGGTTCAGGCACTTTTACAGCTGCTGCACCTTGAAGTAGCATACTTTTGTCAGCTTTGCTTTTCTGCCTATAGGCCAACAGAGGGGACAGTGGAGGGGACAAGACTGTGATTTATGCACGGCTAAAGGCTGTGGGGATTTCACATCCATGAAGTAGGAATTAGGGCTTTGCACCAGGTGTTTTTTGTTTTTGTTGTTGTTGTTGTCTTTTGTTTTATATGTCCTCTGTTTTCAGGAGAAGGATGAAGAAGATCCTTTGCCAGAAAAATATTCTTATAGAGAGGCCATCACTCCTGGAAAAAGTTGATTTGTGTAATTTCTTCTTTTCTTTTTGAGTCTCAATAGCTCAGACTTCTTCAGCCTTCTGAGTATTAGGACAATAGTATATTACTATATTCTGTTGGTATAATGGAGGAAAGAAAAAACTATTCTTTCATCCTATCTTTCTATAATTAATTAATATGTAATTATGTACATTACATAATTAGTGAATATGTATTCCTAGCCTATGTTTTTGTAATGGGATAAACTATGTCATTAACAAGTAAATTCCAAATGTTTGCCTTTTGTATTCTTCAAGAAAGTGAAAGACTTAATGATGCTTGACTTTACTGTGAGTGGCATATGAAAGATATTTTTGTTACTCTCGTAAGAAACATAAATTTTAAAAATTAGGGGAAAATGAGCTAGGCATGGTGGTGAACACCTTTAATCCCAGCATTCGGGAGGCAGAGGCAGGCATATTTCTGGGAGTTTGAGGACAACCTGGTCTACAAAGTGAGTCCAGGACAACCAAGGATACACAGAGAAACCCTGTCTCGAAAAACCAAAAAAGAAAAAAAAAAAAAAAAAAGAAAACAAATTTTGTCTCCCAAGGGAAAACTAACCCCCCCCCCCCCAAAAAAAATGCTTTATTTGTGATGGAAAGCTTTGTCTTTTTCACCTTTTCATTGTTTGATTTCTGTAGCACTAGAAAGTTTGGGATTTGGCTCTTATATCAGTGAAGTAAAAGAAGTCTTACAAGAATGCAAGACAGTAGCATTAAAAAGAAGAAAGGCCAGTTCTCGTTTGGAAAACCTTGGCATTCCTGAAGAAGAATTATTGAGACAGCAACAGGAATTATTTGCAAAAGTAAGTAATATATCTTAAGTTATTTTCATTGGAAATCCTCCAAAATCAGGGATGGTTTAAAAATCACTTCATGACGGGGTATAGTGGTGCACGCCTTTAATCCAGCACCCAGGAAAAACAAAAACAAAAAGCAAAAAAAATAACTTCATAAATCAACACACATACTTAGAGGATTTTTTATTTGTTTTGTTTTTCTTTTTTTTTTTTTTTTTTTTTTTGGTTTTTCGAGACAGGGTTTCTCTGAGTATCCTTGGCTGTCCTGGACTCACTTTGTAGACCAGGCTGGCCTCGAACTCACAAAGATCCGCCTGCCTCTGCCTCCCAAGTGCTGGGATTAAAGGCGTGCGCCACCACCGCCCGGCTATTGTTTTGTTTTTCAAGACAGGGTTTCTCTGTGTAACAGTCCTGACTGTCCTGGACTCACTCTGTAGACCAGGCTGGCCTCGAACTCACAGAGATCCGCCTGCCTGTGTCTCTCACGTGCTGGGATTAAAGACGTGGCCACCATGCCCGGCACCTAGAGGATTCTTCTCCAGGTCATTGCTTGTTACAGACTCTGATATTTACAATTTGCCCAGTTTGACTTTGGTTTACCTAAATGGTTGCAACAACCACTTTTCTAAAAGAGAATAATTCCAAATACCTTTTGAGATTTTTTTTTCCAGATAGAATGATCATCTAAAAGCATGAAAATACACTTAGATATTTTTAGCTTTAGAATAATGGGCTGGTGAGAAGTACACCACCAGATTTTATTATGAGTGGACTACAAGGAAATTGATTAACATTGTCTGTGTAGGAAGGTATTGCTATGTAGCCCAAACTGGTTTTGAATTTACAATCCTTCTGCCCGCCAAGTACTAAGATAGTGGGAATGTGCCACCAAACATCACTGTGTTTGAGCCTTAAACATTGTTAGGCACAAGATGCAAGAACTGTTTAATTAGATGGGCCAGGAAGAGTTCTGGTTAAGAGTGCATACTATTGCTCTAGAGGACCTGCATTGGGAGCCCCAAGGAGACCCAACACGTTTGGCCTCTGAGGGCACCAGTGCTCATTGCACATATATCTCCTTCAGACACGGAAACACAATTACATAATTAAAATAATAAATAAGAAAAACAGTTTTCAATATTATTGAGATCTAACCATTTGTATATCACACTGCCAAGCAGTTTGTGTATATTAGCTCATTTAATCCCCATAAGATTCTGAAAGATGGGTTGGTGAGATGGCTCAGCAGGTAAAGATGCTTGCTTGCTTTAATATTCTGGTTGATTCCAGGGAACAGAAATCATGAAAAATGAAACTACATATGCGGAGACCACTGTACTGTTGAAAGTACATTTGCTCTGCTATTTGAAACCCTCATTAGACTCTACTACCAATAGGGGCCAATAGTGTAAGTGAGTGGGCCTTGCTTCTCTTTCCTCTTCCAGCTCCTTTGATCAATCTGGGAACTTATTAGTCTTCTGACACAGAGCTTCACTTGTAGCCTAGGCTGCCTCTGCCTTCCAGTGCTGGATTTATAAGTATGTGCCATCACACCCAGTGTCCAGAGAAACACTTTTTGTGCTGGTTGTACCAGTTTGTTCTGTAGTAGGAACTGGATCCAATCTGCATTTTCTCTGTTACAGATCCAGCCTGAACCTGTACCCTTCTTGGGTGTGGGTCCCCACAGGTAGGTTTTCCATGCTTTCATACTCTAGTAAATAGACCGGTTCTTCGGAGATCTGAGTTCAGTTCCACCAAGTTCCAGCTTCTTCTTTTGTTCTCAGATTAGATTTGAGAGTGCTGCTTGAAGTTGGCATCTCCCTAGTTAGTGTCTTACTGTTCTTCTGCTTTTTCAGTTACCTGTTACCAATATTGTTTGGTTAACAGTCTTTTTTCTTATTTAAATTGGTTCCCAGAACTAATGTTGATTCTCTTCCTGGATTATACCCTGACTTATGCAGGAGAGAGAAAATAATATTTCAGTTTTACTTGAAGTAACTATACAGTCATCAGTAAGTGAAAATTAGGAAATTTTAGGTAGACTGGATATAAAGAAGACAGACATGAAAATGCAAAAGTATGGTGTGTATTTGAGAAACATTTTATGTTTTAGGTTTCTTTTGAATCATGAAGGTGGAGAAGTATAAGAACTCAGAAGAAATATCAGGGAAGTTGTTGCATTCTCTGGTATTTCTCCCTAACTACTGGAGACCTTTTAAGCTACAGAAACTATGTTTATATGAAAATTATAAAAGACAGAAAAGAAGAAAAACTAGCGAAAAAAGACTCAAAGAAAGACTGAATCAGCCTTTTTTTGTTTGTTTGTTTTTTAAGACAGGGTTTCCTCTGTAGCCCTGGCTGTGCTGGAGCTCACTCTGTAGACCAGGCTGGCCTCAAACTCAGATCCACCTGCCTCTGCCTCCCAGGTGCTGAGACTAAAGGTGTGTTAAATCACCATCACCCAACTCTGTCAACCTCTTTTAAAAAATGTTAATTTTTTTGGTGTGTGTGTGTGTGTTGCTCATATGCAAGTCTATATATGTACCTCATGTGTACATTGTTGTATGCAGAGGCCAGAAGAGGGTGTTGGATCCCTTGAAACTAGAGTTAACAGAAAGTTTTAAGCAGCTACACAGGTGCTAGGAATCAAACCCAGCACCTCTGGAAACGCAGCCAGTACTCTAACATGAGCCATCTCTCCAGCCCCTCTATTAACCTTTCAATTTCTTCAGTTGAACTAAAAAAAATATTAAGAGTTCTTGTTTTCTAGGTACACCATAATTACATAATACTTGGAAGATGTCTACATTTAATGAGGAAGTCTGTTAGTTGGTTTATTTTATGTTTAACCAAAATGTGTACACTTGCTTTTTATGTTTCTGATTTTTAGGCAAGACAGCAACAAGCAGAATTGGCCCAACAGGAGTGGCTTCAGATGCAGCAAGCCGCTCACCAAGCCCAGCTTGCTGCAGCTTCAGCCAGCGCATCCAATCAGGCAGGGTCTTCTCAGGATGAAGAAGATGATGATGATATCTGAAAGTCACCGTCTGGGCTTCTGTTTCCTCTACAAGAAAACAGTGAAAGAAATGTCTATCTGTAATTTTGTCTGCATTTTAGTGAACTTACCATTGGCATTCTAGAGATGTCTGCTGTCAGGTTTCAGCTGCTGTGCCATACATGTAAAGCTGTCTCTGAACTATTGAAATTTAAGGTTCAGTATAATATCAACTTTGAATTTGTAATGGTGTTTCTGAAATCTTAGAACAGTGTGAACTCTTTATTTGGTCAACAAACAGTGTTACAGAAAACTTCAGGTTTATAAAAACAGTGAAATTTACAGAGATCTCTTAATCTGTATTTGCATTTTCTCTGCCCTTTTAGTTGAATTAAAATTGAGAATTTTATATTGAAGATGGGGTATGGTGTGATGCAGAATACATTGAATCAGGTTGGTGGAGAAAGTTCAGTTCTATATAGTATCTAAATTTTTTGTCTTTTTAAGGTGAGTATATATGGAGGCAACAATTACATATGCTCAGATAAATATACTTGTTTAAAGAGGATCTCAAGACATTCAATAACTAGGAAGGAAATTATTCACTAGTAGTGGTATAGTGAGTTATGTTTTTTATTTTGTTACTGTTTTGTGTAGCAGTAAAGACTAGTTTTATTATAGTATAATTTATCCTGAACTACACTATGCCATTTCAGAGACTGGCTAATCTTGAAGATTGTCATGATTCTTACTATTTCTCTCCAGTTCAGTAATTGTTCATAGTATTACTTGCTTAGTGCATTCATGTTTGTGTCACTGGAGCAAATAGGTGGGACTCGTGAGACAGGTGTTTGGGGTCTGTTAGTTTAACTGAACCTCATGGATATTCACACCTTTGCTAGGGGAATAATGGAAAGCTAATAAACATGTTTGCTATGGAAGAGGGCTTTAGATTTTATTTAACATGTAGTTTACTTATTGTTTGGTTTTAGTATAGTAGTTAGATTTTCTTGACTAGGCGCCCTAAAGAGTCCAGAGCTAACTTTTGATGTGACATCATTGTCCCCGTCATCACAATTGAGCTTTAAGAGTTTTGCGTTTGCTAAAAAGTGTCATAATTGACCAGCCCTATAGGAAGTGTTAAAAGGGAGCAGCTTTAATTTGGTTTCAGTGAATAAAGTGTGGTGGTAGTGTTTATACGAGGATCCAGTGTATTTGGAGAAATGGCATATTGTTTGTCTTTTGGAAACAGAAAAATGCCACCTAAGACAATAGGAAGTCATTAAGTTCCTGTGTCAGTTGCCAAGTCATTTAAATGTCTGTATTCACCAAGCCCAAGAAGATTCTAGCTGCCAGGATTTCAATTTTAATTGGAGAGCCAAGTTTATAATTACTAGATTTCTTACTGTTCATATTTTTCAGTTTTAGAAGAAGAGAAATATTGTTATGAATTTATCAGATATACTTCCCCCATATAACAAAAAGGGTAGTAATTTTGCTGAATGTTTTATGTTGAGTTATTTCAAGATATTTCATGGATATGCCCATGGTTTGGGAAAACAGAAGGAATCGTTTTTTCAGAAAGGTTAAGTACCAAAGGTAGTTTAGTCTACAGAGATAAGTCAGTCACTGTTGGCTTTTCTAATTTGTACTGTAACATTCTTTTACTTTGTTTTAAGTGTATGTTTCTCAAGTAAATAATTTAGGTATTTTTCCATACATTTTTCTTTCTGATGCAGACTTCAGGTTAATTAATATTTTACTGCATCTGATAATGTATATGTTTGAAGCCTAGTGACTTTTCATTTTGATGTTCTTGTGATTTCATATGCTGTATTCTTCAAGCAATAAAATTCTGATGTGTTTTATAACTTGTTTTTATATTTAATGATTATAGGACAATTACCATTTTCACTACTTTTGATAAAGATAAACCCAAAAGACATTGGTTATTTGGCATGTAGTACCCCCTTTCTCATTATTTTACCGGTACTTTAGAAAACGGTTTTGCTTTTTTTTGTGATGGAACAGCAAAGCTCATTCAGCAGCACATTGTTTTTAGCATTTAAAAGTCATAGTTATTTGCTGCTTTAGTCATTAGAATGGTTTAGTCTTGGAGAAGCAAAATCCCTAGTTTTTGAGAAGTTATTTAGTGAATATTTTCCCATCTCAAATAGATATTTTTTTTCATAGCAGATTGGAAGACTGATACACTAAAAGGTACTTTTATGTTTTAAAGACAAGATCTTGGCTCTGCAACCCCAGTAACCTGAGAGTGGCACTCTCTCGCCTCAGCCTTCCAAGTGCTGGTGTTGTACATGTATGCCACCATATGCAGCCAAAAGGGGACCTATTTTTTAAACTGTGTATACCATATATACAGGAGAGGGCACAGATAAAGGTTCACAAACTAAACATAGTCCTCAGATAAAAACACAGGACATTATGAAGACCTTCAAGGTCTTTGCTTCTATCTTATTTTATGTAGGTGTATGGGTGTTTTCCGTAGAGGTATACATATGTGTTAGGTGTTCAGGAACATGATTTTGGATCTTTAGAACTGAGTTATGGATCCCATGTGGATGCTGGGAATCAAACCCGGGTCTTCTGGGAGAACAGCCAGTGCTCTTAACTGAGGAGCCATCTCTCCAGCCCCAGAACTTTATTTCTTTTTCTTTTTAGACATGGTATTAGTGATATAGCCCAGGACAGACTTGAATTTACACGAGATCTGTTTGCATCTGCCTCACTCTTGCTGGGATTAAGGGCATGCACCACTCCGCCCAGTTTTTGCCCCTGTTTTAACTGTCCTCTCCTTTCAGAGATATAAATGACTTTTGACTTGAAAAAATATTAGGTGAATGCAGCCATGTATATACAATCTCTTTTATTTTCTTCCATGTTTGTGACTGTTACCTGTAGAAGGTACTGTAACAAGTACTGTATCTTGTAACAAGTACTTGGGGACTTAAAACAACAGAGATTTATTCTCTTACAATTGTTTAGATTTGAAGTCCCACTCAGTTTCATTATTCTAAATTGAAGTTATCAACAGAACTGGTTCTTTCTACAGGTAGATTGATGTCTTTTCATTTCTAGCTTCCATATTTACTAATGGCCCCTTCCTCCATGTCCAAAGCTTGTTTCTGTCACCACTCCATGGTTGTTTCTTTATAGTTAGGTCTTCCTCTACCTCTCCATATTCCGAGATTATTCTCTAGTGACAAGACCTTTAATTACATATGTAAGGTCTCTCTTCCCAGGTAAAATGATATTCACAGATTCTAGAGATTATAACCTGGGGTATACTTGGAGGCCATTTTTTAAAATACTTTTTTTCACTTAACAGCCTGATCTTCCTCCTTCCTCTCCTCCCAATCCCACCCTCGTAGTCCCCTTGCCCCATTCTGTCCTCCCCTTCTCCTTAGGTACCAACCCACCCTGGTGCATCAAGTCGCAGCAGGACTTAGTGCCCCCTCTACCACTGAAGCCAGACAAGGCAGCCCAGCTATGAGAAAGGGAGGCAACAGTCCCCACTCCAATTGTTAGGGGACTCACAAGAACAAGCTACGCAGCTGCTACCTATGGGTAGGGGCCTAGGTCCAGCCCATGCATGCTCTTTGGTTGGTGGTTCATTCTCTGTGATTCCCCCATCAGCCTAGGTTAGTTTACTCTGTAGGTTTTCTTGTGTGTCCTTGACCCCAGCAGCTCCCTCAATCCTTGTCCCAACTCTTACAAGACTCCCCAAGCTCTGCCTGTTGTTTGGCTGTGGGTCTCTGCATCTGTTTTCATCAGCTGCTAAATGAAGCCTCTCAGAGGACAGTTAATGCTAGGCTCCTGCCTGCAAGTAGAGCAGAGTATCATTAATAGTGTCAGAGGTTAACTCTCTCCCATGGGGTGGGTCTCAAGTTGGACAGGTCATTGGTTGCCAGTCCATCAATCTCTGCTCCACCTTTATCCTTGCACTTGTAGGCAGGACAGATTTTGGGTTGAGGGTTTTGTGGGTTGGTTGGTGTCCTGCCCCCCTCCCTTGGAGACCATTGTTTAACTTTCAAAGTTAAAATTCACCTATATTGTATGTAGTAGTTCTTTTCATTCTTTTTGTTTGTTTGTTTTGTTTTTTTGGTTTGGTTTTTCGAGACAGAGTTT
This sequence comes from Lophiomys imhausi, assembly GCA_907164525.1. NCBI lineage: Eukaryota > Metazoa > Chordata > Mammalia > Rodentia > Muridae > Lophiomys > Lophiomys imhausi. Next base: position 234,039 of record CAJQZJ010000664.1, on the reverse strand, counting down.
CTCTGTGTATCAGCCCTGGCTGTCCTGGACTCACTTTATAGACCAGGCTGGCCTCAAACTCAGAGATCTTCCTGCCTCTGCTTCCCGAGTTCTGGGATTGAATGTGTACATCACCATGCCCAGCTTGTCCATTTTAATACTTCCAGAATTTGTTATTTATTTTCCCATTAATGGGCATTTGAGAAATTTCTAGTTCTGGGCTATTATGAATAGTGCTATGGAGAACACTTGCCTTTTGGTGAGTATATGCATACACTTCTGAATGTATACCTAGGGGTAGAAATGCTGAGTCACAACTTGTACATATTATCAAATAGTTTCCAGAGGGCTTATAATTAGATAACACTTATTTTTTTAATTTAATTTTTGCTTTATTTTTTTTAGGTTTTTCGAGACAGGGTTTCTGTGTTGTCATGGATTCACTTTGTAGACCAGGCTGGCCTCAAACAGATCGCAGAGATCCTCCTGCCTCTGGCTCCCCAGTGCTGGGATTAAAGGCGTGAGCCACCACACCCGGCAATTACAGACAGCTGTGAACTGCCATATGGTGCTGGGATTTGAACCCGGGTCCTTTGGAAGAACAGCCACTGCTCTTAACCGCTGAGCCATCTCTGCAGCCCTAAATTTCTTATCATAACTACTTAAATACAGTTATTTCCTCATATTGGACTGTAATACTTTAACCCACCCAAATGACACCAGAAATAATGATTCAGTCCAGACAGCAAAGACACCTTCCCTTTGATTCTCATTCTCCTCTGTCTTTAGGCTTTTGGCTCTAATTCTTGTCCATTCCCTACCCTTTCTGTCTTACTCTGGCCTACAAACCAAGAATGGTTAAGGTAGAGACAGACAGATAGCTGGATAAGTGCCCTCTCATTTCAAGTAAGCATGGGTCCCTGAGCTGTTCAAGTGAAGTGAGGTCTTTTGATTGTTTCTAGCATAAATCAAGAAGTAATAAAACCCTGGAACAGGATTATCAGCTTCAGCATCAACATTTGGAGCTGGCTATTTTTTTTCTTGTGGGAGGCTGTCTTGTGTGTTACACTTTTCAACATCCTTAGCTTAGACCTAAAGGCTGCACCCTTCTTACGTCGCCTTCACTGTAAGAACACCAGGACACCTCCATAAGCTGCTACATGTCCCTCTGGGAAGAGAGAAAGCAGATTTGATTTACTTCTGTCTTCTACGTTGTAAGTGCTGAGATTACAGATGTGTGCCATCACTTTTGGCTATTTTTTTTCTTTAAAATGGAGGCCAACTGGGCATGGTGGCTCAAACTTGTAATCCCATTTCCTGAGACTGAGGCTGGAGGGTTACTGTGAGTTCAAGGCTAACTTGAACTACATCGTTCCAGGTCAGCCCAGGCTACAGAGTGATATCACAGTCACAAAAGGCAAAAATGAGTAACTTTAAATTGTTAGAGCCCTGTTTTCTATATCCCAGTAATAAGCTTACTCTCAGATAAATGGATCTGGTCACTGTGGGATCTTATGACTTTGTAACTGAGGATTGCATGGGCATCTACTCGTATGTTTAATTATGTGTTCAGGTAAGCGTGGGTATGGGGGTATACGCATGCATGTCAAAGCCCAATGCTGATGCCTGGGATCTTCCTTGTTATTTCTCAGTCAAACCCAGAGGTCACCAAAAAGGGGTCTTGCTAGGCAGCTTGCTCCAGGGAGTCCCTGTCTCTGCCTACTAATGCTGGGACTATTGGTGAGCTACCATACCTGCCTAATGCAAGGGGGACTCTGGTAATCTGGACTCTGGTCCTCTTGCTTGCTTTGCAACTATGTAGCCACTGAACTGTCTTCCCCCCCATCATTTGTTTCCTTCAGCAGTCCCATTTATGTTACCTCTCTGTTTGCTAAGTAGTTGGGGATGCCCTTGAGCTTCTTCTGACCACTTCAGGAGGTAGAGGTACCTGAAGTGCTACAGGTGTGCGCCGCCATGCCCCCACCACGCCCGGCTTACATGGTGCTGGGGATTGAGTCCAAGACTGCTTGTGCTAGGCAAGCACGCTACCAATGAGCTATATCCCCAGCTCATCAAACCACAGTGTGTCTCACAATTTGAAGCATTTTCTGGGATTTTTTGAAAAAAAGTTTTTGTTTATTTTGTTTTCGATTTCATTTTATTTTATGAGTGTTTGTAGCTGCATGTATGTGTGTGTACCATGTTCATGCTTGGTGATTGTGGAGGTCAGAAGAGGACATTGGATCGCTGGTAATCAAACCCAGGTCCTCTGCAAGAGCAACGAGTGCTCTTGACCACTGAGCCATCTCTCCAGCCCCGAGTGAATCTTCATATAAAATTACCTGGAAGATGAAATCTGTTCAAGATCACTCATTTGCGTGTGTTAGCAGACATTTTCAGGTGAGCTCTTAACGGGGGCAGTCAGGTGTGGGGCCTTGACTTTCATTGTGACATGGAGTTCCCACAGCGTGCAGGGATTCTAAGAGAGTGTCTCAGGAGTGTTCTCAGCAGAAGGAAGTGGAAACCACTAAAGACTAGCTAGCAAACTTGTCTTTGGACATGTTTTTTTCTTGCAAGATCCAGTTTGTAGTTCATGTTTTCTCTGATACTTCCAGTACATAGTAATACTTTTCTCTATAAAAACTGTTTGGTATACATATTTGTCTTTTGTGTTTGTCACTCATTCACATTGTACTGCCAATATTCAGGGAACAGTGTCCATGTTGTCACCAGCTTGTTATCACCAGTAACTGACACAGTGGAGTTTTTGCAGTTGTGTTTGTACCTGCTTCTAGTCTGTAATTACTTTGTCTGTGGTTTTGTAATGTCTCTTCCTAGAGCTTCAATGCCAGAGGTACTAAGTGAATAAATAAATATTCAGTCATTCAATTGAGAGAAATATCAACTGAAAGAAAATATCCCATTTCAAGTGTTCTACTCAGGAAGAAAAATAACACATCTAAAACATTCAATATAAAATTTCAGGTAAACTGGTGTTTTGATATTGAATTTTTTTTTTTTTTCAAGACAGGTTTCTCTGTGTAGCCCTGGCTGTCCTGGACTCACTTTGTAGACCACGCTGGCCTCTTGAACTTGCAAAGATCCACCTTCCTCTACCTCCCAAGTGCTGGGATTAAAGGCGTGCACCACCACTGCCCAGCTGGTATTGAAATTTTTTTAACTGACCTGGAAATTTTCCCAGCCTGCATATGCTTTACTTCAATGAAGATCTAATAATAATGTAATTTATCAAGAAAATGGAAGCCACTTATATTTAATGGGCAAAATTGGATGACAAATTTTCTAGAGCCTAGAAGTGTAAAAAGTAGTGTCACCTAGAAATGCAAAGCTGTATTGGAAGTTCCTGCTTCTCCTGGAGCCTGTTCTCATTTGCAGGATTCGAGTCATTCAGGAAACCATACTTCCCATGATTTTAACAGACACGTGTTCCTCTGCGCTTCCATTTAGCAGTGCCACCACCATAGGAACCATGTTAAGCTTCTGCTCACGTATAGAGGTCAACCATTGAACAAATTGAGGTGACAGTCTGCTGGCCTTCCTCCCTGGCTGCATTACAAGATTGCTCTCTCCTCTGTGTTTTTAAAAAATTTACCTGTATGGGTGTTTCACCTGAATGTCTGTACCATTGCATGCCTGGTGCCTGCAGAGGACAGAGAGGGCACTGCATTCCTTGGAATTAGAATTATGGTGATTGAGCCTCTAGGTGGGTTCTGAGAATTGAACCCAGGTCCTCTGGAAGAATAGCCTTTAGCTTTTGAAAATCTCTTGTATATGCCCACAGTCAACAAAACCCTGAATAGAAGCCCTACTGACAAAGATGCCTCAAGTAAGTAATTACTAATTTTGCCAGCCCTGCAATACAGTAAATTGAGTGGAGATGGTATTGAATACATCCTAAGACTACATACTAGAGGAATGTAGTATTTAGAGTTGTCATCCTAGTTCTGTCCAAACTGAAACTTTAGGAAGTGTTTCTATTGGATACTTTTAAATTGTTGATACAATAAATGAACTGGTTTTGAGTATTTGTAGTAGTAGGTGATCTTGGATAACCTTCATTTTAATATTCTTCCTAGTGTTTAGGTAAGTTAGATGGTAACTTCCCTGATTTGATAAAGACATACTTTCTTCAGGTTAATATCTTAGTTTTCTAACTGAGATCAGGAACAAGGCAGGGATGTCCCCTTTCACTGCAAATCTTTAACACTGTAGTAAAAGTACTTGACAATCCAATAAGGAAAGAAAGAGAAACAAAGATATGCAGTTTGTGCAGGACAAACTAAAACTTCCTTTCTTTGCATTTTATATGATCATATGTGTGGAAAAATGTGGTACATTCACACAATGGAATATTACTCAGTTGTTTAAAAATGACATCAGGAAAATTGTAGGTAAATGGATGGAACTAGGAAAAAAAATCATTGTGAGTGAGGTAACCCAGACCCAAAAAGACAAATATGGTATGTATTCACTTATATGTGGATATTAGCTATTAAGTCTTCCATAGAACTACAGAGGTTAAGTACAGAGTAAGGGACTAGGGGAGAGGGATGAATCTCCCTAGGAAGGATGAGAGCTGGTGGACCAGAGAGGATCTGAAAGGGAAAGGAAGAAAGGGAAGAAATTTGGGGAGGAACAGCTAAAATTAAGGGCCATGTAAGGGGTTGTATAGAAAGTTAATATAATAGAGGCTTATTAAAATATGTACCTATACGAAGGTGATCTAAATGAAATAGCCAAATAACGAGGGAGGCAGATCCCAAACTGGACATCTCTTGTCACCAAATGAAGCCTCTACTTCCAGGAATGGGCTACATCTAATCAAGTTGTCAGCCAAAGGGACCACATGGGAATCCCCAAACAACCCAGGCTATTGGCAGGGATATTGGTTGCTCTTCACAAACTGCTGGAAGGCCCTATTGCTGAAGATAATGCCTACATACTCATTGAACATGGAGAAGTTGAGTTAGTAACTACCTAGAGCCTTCACCCCTGGTACTGGAAGGTACTCTGCACACCACCAAAGGAGAACACCAATCCGGCCACAAACCTTTGATCTACAATGGTGACCTGCATTCATGACACACTTGGGCAGTAGTGGCACAAAGCTGTGGGAATAAGCAATGAATATCTGATTGGATTTAAGGCCCGCTCCATGAGATGGAACCTATCATTAACATTGAGTGCTTTGGTGACCAAGACGCTGAGACAAGATAGGTCAGGGACCTAGGGGGAAAACAAATACTACTGTTCTAAAGCAATAAAGTGACTTCCAACGATATTCTGCTATACTAATAAATCAGTGTCCTTCTCAGCCGCCTTCAGAGAAGCTTCCTGTTGTAGTAGATGGGAATATTAGAGACCCACAGTTTGACGAGGTCCATGAAATGAGAAGCCTTGGAAAACTGTGTCCTAAATGGGAGGTCTTCATCAATTCCTTCCCTTCAGGAGTCAAACCTGTTACAGGTATTTGATTATTATACTTAGAAAACCTACTTGTTAGTAAAATGTAGAAGCCTAGATAGATACTGTGTTTGTCAGGTGGAGTTAGGTGTGACTGAAGAGATGAAGTTTGGGTGTCTCCCTACATGAGAATGCTAAAGAATGGAACATTCCTGCCTGATTGAAGGCAGGTCGCTTGGGAGAGGCCTACGGTCTTTGCTCTATGGCTGGAGCGAAGGTCAGCAGGGTGGCCTTGAGCTGCTGCCCCTTCAAGGTGAAATGGTTGGGACTCTACTGATTGGCTTGGAACGCCACCCCCCACCGTGGTGGTGACATGGTTCCATGAAGATGATTCTTTTAATTTTCCAATATATATTAATAACTATATGCACATAACAAATATAAACTTATTACCTAACTTCTAGCCCTAAGAATGAGTATAACCCCTGTTACTTAACAACTAAACCTATTAATAACTATAACAACTATTTTCTAACAACCAATCCTAACCTTTTAGAAGGACACAGTCTCTGCGGCAGGTCCTCAGTTGTCAGGAACACCTCAGGAGTAGATCCTTTAAGGCACTTAGTCAACAGTCTTTCTTCAGGAACACCTCAGATGTGGGTCCTTTAGGGTAAATTGGCTATGGCAGCTTCACTTTAAATGAGTCTAGAGTCTTTCTTCTCTCTGGAATGTCTCAGCTGTCTGTACGCCAACTTACTCAGTTTGTATTAGCCACTCAGCTGCTCTGCCTCAGTCTTTGAGGCTGGCCACAGTTCCATTCAGGTCACTGTTGGAACTGGCAAAAGCTGAGCCACAGGATTTAGTCCTTGGCCTTTTGCTGCCTTGCTGAGGCCTTCTCTGCTCACCAGCTTCTTTCTGCCTCAGGGAGAGCTGACCGTATTTTTACAACTCTGAGATCAGCTTTTTAGTCTGCCACCATTTTCTCCATCAGATGATAACAAGCTGCCTTGCATCTGGTCTCTAGCATGGGAACTCTAATGCTCCACCCACTTCCTCCTTACGTAGGGTCTCTCCATGTTTCACATGGTTTCAACCTAATTTTGGCTCCGCCCACTTCGGAAGGCTATTAGCAGCTGAAAACAATGCCAAGCCTTCAACCTTGTTTTTAGTCCATATGCTGCTATGCCAAGTGCCCAGAGCTAGGCTGACCTTCATGCCCAGTATTAAAGAGACTGTATCAGAAGCCCCTAGATATTCACTAAATCTAATTTATATTAATCTAAATCCCCTTACAGTTCAGCCTGCCAAGGGTATAGGGGAGGAGCTAGAGACTTCTTTTATAAGCAGTTGGACCTTTGATAGAGCTTTATACTTCTCTCTTTTAGCTTGGAAGAGCCTTTTTTGGAAGGAACTCTGGCTAAGAGATAAAGATCATCTCTGGGTTTGCAGGAACAGTAGAGAAGCAGCTGGCAGGACATGGGGAAAACAGAATTCTAGGAAAGAGAGCTAAGGAGCCCTTGGGTTTGGAAGAGCTCAAGAGAAAGGTAGACTACCTACATAGAATGACGAAGCTGAGCTAGCAGGTTTTTACCTCAGTTTTCTCCTCCCGTGTTTTAATTGGTATAAATATTAGATAAACAGTTACAGAAACCCTTCAGAAAAGGAGGCAGAAAGAATGTAAGAGCCAGAGAGGGAGGGAGAACACCAAGTAAACAAGGCCTTCTAAACACAGAAGCACCAATGCACATGAACTCACAGGGGACTGTGGTAGTCTACTTGGGTCTGCACCAGTGGGACTCTAGAACTAATATTCCTGTACATGCTCCTATCCTGAACCCAGAAGGGATCTCTACTTGCAAATGGAAAATTGGTTTTCTACACTGGCATCTCATGGGGGGTACACAAAACATTCTTTTTGTTTGTTTCTTTTTCGAAACAGGGTTTCTCTGTGTATCCTTAGCTATCCTGGACTCTGTAGTCCAGGCTGGCCTTGAACTCACAGAGTGAGTTCCTGCCTCTTCCCCCCCGAGTGCTGGGATTAAAGACGTGTGCCACCACATCCCGCTAAACAAACTATTCTTAAGACCAGGCCCCATGCCCAGCAGTAGATGGCCAACAGCAAACAAACTCAGTGGTACTGTTGGACACTTATTTTGACTTATAATGTCTGGACATCAAAACAAAACAAAAAACTATTCTTTTTCCCTTACCCTACATGGCTTATGGTTTCTGATTTGGTGTTTTTAGGGGAGTTCTGTGTGTGGCCATATGTTTGTCTCTGCATCTATATGTGTTTCCTGAGCTTTTTCTTTGGCTCTTTGTTTTTCTGTTCATTTGTTTTGTCCTATTCAAGTTTGTTTTTATTTTGTCTCATTTTTTTCTTTTCTTTTTTAAAGATGCCTTTGAGTTTTCTAATAAGAGCAGAAAAGGATGTGGTTTTGAATGGGTGAGTCAGATTTAAGGCAACCATAATCAGGCTATATTGTATGAAAAAATTTATTTTCAATTACAAAAAAGAATCACAAAATGCTGGAACAGTTATAGTGGCATTACCAAATACAAGGGTGATAACACAAGTCATTTGACTTTTTCCAATGTACCAGAAATGAAGTGTAATTTGAAATTTAAAAATACATCATTTGGGCCAGGTGTGGTGGCACACCCCTTTAATCCCAGCACTCGGGAGGCAGAGGCAGGTAGATCTCTGTGAGTTCAAGGCCAGCCTGGTCTAGAAAGTGAGTCCAGGACAGCCAAGGATACACAGAGAGACCCTGTCTCAAAACAAACAAACAAACAAAAAAGACAAAATTTATCCTCATTTAAAAAGTTACCTAATAAAATGTTAAAAAAAAAAGAACATCATTTGCTGGGTGTGGTGGTGCATGCCTTTAATCTGAGCACTTGGGAAGCATAGGCAGGCAGATCACCGTGAGTTCGAGGCCAGCCTGGTCTACAAAGCCAGTCTAGGATAGCCAGGACTACACAGAGAAACCCTGTCTTGAAAAAACAAAACAAAAACACAAAAAAGATCCCCCCAAAACACAACACATCATCTGTATTACCCCCACCCCAGGTGAAATGTGTAGGTGTTAGGGTCAAGCAATGAGTTCCTGAACCCAAACCTGGGGAAACCAAAGAATCACCAGGGACTTGAGAGCGTTGCAAAAAGCAAGAGGAGGTTATTGGCCAATGTACTGGGGTCACCCTCACAGACAATCCATGCAAAGAGAGGGAGGAGACCCCGAACAGGATTTCAGTTCAGGTTAAGTACGTTTCAGCAAGGCAGAATCAAGCATCATCAAGCAACAGTACTTTGATTGGCTAACATAAGTGACCTAGGAAACAAGGTGGGCATTTCCAAAATCATGACTTTGGCAACCTGTGGTTTCTGTTGTTCTCCCTGTTGCTCGGGGAACCAGCCATATCCAAGCAGGAACTTGGCCTCCTGGTAACGGTTAGGGCTTCCAATCCCACCCTCCCGGGGATGGGGGGTAGTACGTGATAGATTCTGGAGTAAGTTGACCTGCAGCTCAGGGCCTACTCAAAATTCCCAGGCTTCTGAAGCCTAATTAAAGTTTGTCAAGTAAGTTTGGTCCTAACATAGGTAGGAATCTAACAATGTATACAAGATCCGTATGAGGAAAGCTATAAAATTCTGATGAACAAAATAAAAACTAAATAAATGGAAGAATACTCTATTCAGGATTAGAAAGAAAACATTGTCAAAACATTAGTTTGTTCATGGTTAATATGTAGATTCGATGCAATCCTGATCAAAATCCAAGCAAGTTATTTGCAGGTATCACATTCCTTTAATCCTGGCACTCAGGAGGCCAAGGGAGGCGGATCTCTGTGAGTTCAAGGACAGTCTGGTCCACAAAGCAAGTTTGGGACAGCCAGTTTCTGTTACACAGAGAAACCCTATCTGGAAAAACAAAACAAAAATATGCTTAAACTACCCACTGTCAGACTATTGAAGTTTGAACCACCACTGGCTACTAAGGAACAGGACTGCCTTTTTTTTTTTTTTTTTTTTTGTTTTTCGAGACAGGGTTTCTCTGTGTAACAGCTCTGGCTGTCCTGGACTCGCTTTTGTAGACCAGGCTGGCCTCGAACTCACAGAGATCCACCTGCCTCTGCCTCCCAAGTGCTGGGATTAAAGGCGTGCGCCACCACCGCCCGGCTGCCTTTTTTTTTTTTAATTTTTTTTTTCAAGACTTCTGCTTGATGGGGCTGGAACTTGGCCCCTTTCTCAACTACTTTTGCATCAACTTTCAGTTGTTAATGGTTTCCTTCACTGCTTAAGATTTCCATTAGAGCCAGCGTGGTGGCACAGGACTTTAATCCCAGCACTCGGGAGGCAGAGGCAGGCGTACCTCTGGGAGTTCAAGGCCAGGCTGGTCTACATAGTGAGATCCAGGAGAGCCAGGGAGGGCTATACAGAGAAACCCTGTCTCGAAATAAAATTCCTTTAGTGGGGCTGGAGAGATGGCAGGGGTTAAGAGCACTGGCTGCTCTTCTAAAGGACCCAGGCTCAAATCCCAGCACCCACATGGCAGTTCACAGCTCTCTGTAATGGCAGGATGTGATGGTCCACACCACTAATCCCAGCACTCGTGAGGCAGGGGCAGGTGGATTTCTGTGAGTTCAAGGGCAACCTGGTCTACAAAGAGAGTCCAAGACATCCAGAGATGCACAGAGAAACCCGGTCTCAAAAAACTTAAAAAAAAAAAAAAAAGATTTCCTTTGGTTTCTTTCCACAATAGGTAGCGTAGCTGGGTGAGATCTTATCCTTACATCACTACTCCCTTTGTTCCATTTAGCATTAAGCATTTCTTTAAACTTTTCTTCTCCTTGTGCATTAGACTTAGCACTTCCTGGTACACTTTTTTTCTCCTCAAAGTGTACATTTTGTATTTCTGTTTGCCCTGCTTTCTCCTTTTCATTATAGAACTGTGTAGGATTACTAATTGTGGAATCTAAAAAATCCTTACTGCAAGGGAAATCTGTGTTATCCTAAGTGTTAACATGTATACTGTTAAGCACTTATTATTATAAATGTAGCCATTTTTTTAGACTTCATGTTAACTGTAAGGTAAAAGTTAAGTTCATGTCCTGAAGCTCTGTCCCAGGAATGTATTTCTGGGAAACTGTTGCTATGCAGACAAAGGAAAAAGACCTTCAGTCTGGTCAAGATAACCACATCTTGACGTCCAATCTGTTCTTATGTTCTGTTGTTATGATTTTTCTGAAAAGTCCACAACCAAGACTAAAATTGTTTTCATTCGGGCCAGGTTATGATGACCATACCATCTATTGTTTATGCAATTGGAAAATCCCCTCACTGCCAAAGAAACATAATAAACGTCAAATTAGACCTTCTAAGGTCAAACTGACCACTGCTAGTTAGTTAACAACAGCCAATCAAAACTGGTCATGACTAGTTGCCCAAATGTCATCTAATCATACGATAGAAAACCTGTTTCTTTGTCTAAGTCTGTATATAAACTTTATGTTTTATGGGCTGCGGGCTCTCAACTGCTGCTTCAGTGAACATTGAAAATCCAAGCTCTGAGCTTGAATAAACAACCCTTATGTAATTGCATCGGAGATGGCTCCTTGATGGTCCTTAGGGGTCTCGAGAACCATAAAAACATAATAACCACATGATAGCACCAACCTGCCTTGAAATCTCTTCTGCCAAAGCTACTGATTCATAACTCTTCAATGTAGCCTCAGGCAGATTTTTAGGACAAGGGCAAAAAGTAGCCACATTCTTTGCCAAAATATCCTAAGAATGGTCTGTAGTTCCTTACTAATATTCTTCCCCTCTGAACCTTCTTGATCTGGGGCCCACAGTTCCAATTGTCCTCAGCACTGTCTTCCAAAAGCCAATTAGGATGGCCCATTACCCTTCACATAAAGTGCTCATCTGTTTTTCTAAAGTCCCAAAGTGTTCTACATTACTCCAACAAACAGCATGAATGGTCAGGCCTGTCACAATAATACCCCAGTCCCTGGTACCCACTTCTGTCTTTGTCACTGTTCTATTGCTGTGAAGACAAACCATGGCCATTGTCAAGGACCAGTCTTGTCACACAACACAGGTTCTTAGGATGGGATGCAGTTCCGTCAAACTTCCAGGTCTGGCCTGCTCCAGGGGCTGATGGCCTTTGCAGGTAGCGAGGTATGGGGGGGGGTAGAGATAGATAGATATAGATAGATAGATAGATAGATAGATAGATAGATAGAGATGGAGAGAGACAGAGACAGTCAAAGAGAGATGGAGAGAGAGACAGAGACCAATGCCTTTTCTCTTCTGTGGCTCAGAGCAAGCCTTTTTGCAGCTGACTGCCACAGTTAAACTGACCAGCTTTTTTCCTTTGAGCCCAGGAGGTGGTAAAGCAGCCTTTGTTTTGTAAATTTCTGCAAGCCCTTGGTCTATTACCCGGCAGGCCATTCACTGAGTGTTCAGTAGACTAAATTACATTTGACCAATTTATCTCAGAAGTTGATTGTGGAGCTCAGAGGTTTTTACCTGATCCATGAGTTATATGAAAATGATAAGAAAGGGATGTTAAGGGCCTAAGAACAGATGGACATGAAGGAAGGAGCCTCAAGAGCATTTGGCTCCTGACCATATAGTAAGTGGTTTTCTCTGACAATGAAAAGAGTCAACAACTCAAAACCGCCTCTGGCAGTCCCTGAAACTCAACAGACTGACTAGGCCATCCCCTCACCAAGCATTTATAAGCAATAAATACTGATGAGATCCATTGTCAGAAAAGTTGAGAAGCAAAGGAGAAGACAAGGAAGAAAGAGCAGATCTCAGGCTCCTCAGCTCAGCTGGGGTTGAGGAAACTCGCCCCTGTGAGCTGCAACTGGTCTCTGCTGAGGAAGCCCCCCTCAGAGCTGTGTGATTCCTGGGCTCACGAAGCTCAGGATACCTTCCCATCCTCCTGCAGGCCAAAGTGCTAACAGTAGGCCTGTAACATCTTTTTATAAAGTCAGTACTGATTGATTCCTGGCAATTTCCCTTTTTTGGCAAAATTTTGGAGTGGTAATATGTTGTATTCATTGCTTTTCTATTGCTATGATAAAACACTATGATCAAGCAACTTAGAGAAAAGACAGTTTATTTGGGTTTAGGTTCCAAAGGGTTGAGTCCATAAAGGAGATGTGAAGGCAGGGCCGCAGAAGCAGAGGGCCACTAGCAGAGTAAAGAGAGCAAACTAAAAATGGTGCAAACTTTAGTCTCTCAAGGCCACCTCCAGTGACACATTCTCTAACAAGGCCACACCCCCTAAACATACCCAATTGGGAAACAAGTATTCAAATGAGACTATGAGGGACATCTCATCATGAGGGACATAGGACTAGCAGTATCCATATATTGATAGTCTGCTCTGGGAGATCATTTTTGTCCTACTAGATTCCAGTCTTCAATTGCTGTTTCATTATCTATGAGGAAAACCATTTTGATATGTAGTTGAATAATGTGTTCAATATTTAACCTACTAATTTAATAAGCATTACCAAGGTTTTTGTTTAACTATTTGTCTTTTTAAAGAGGTAGCTTTCTTTTATTATCCCTTGTAAATAGCAGATAAAGTAGGCACCAGGTGTGATGGCACACACCTGGTGAGCTCTCCCTTTAAAAACCTTTTATTCTTTGAGTTTCACATTATGCACCCCAGTCCCATTCATCTCCCTGTCCCCTTGTATCTACCTTCAAAATGTCTCACTACAGATTAAAAAAACACAAACAAAACAGAGCACAGAAACATCTCATGGAAGCTGTAGTATGTCACAGTGTGTCCCACAGTACATCCCTCTGTCCACACATCTTCACTTGCAAGGAGTCATTGGTCTGGTTCGAGGTCTTTGGCTTCTGTGACACCACCAATATTGGATCCTCATTCAGAATCTGCTCAGTTATCCTGTTGTTGTCCTGTGTCATGGAGATCCTGCTGCTTTGGATCAGCAGGACCAGCCCCTTTCATGAATCCCAACCGTTATTCAACCGTTATCAGAAATAGATTTTGGGGTGGGCCAACTCAAATCTCTGGATCTGTTCTTGGGTGGTAGCTGAGCTGGTCAGCCCACCAGCTCTCCCTTCTCCGCACCACCAGGGCAAGCTCTCCAGCACTACTCCAGCCAAGCCATCCAATGCTGCCATCAGCAGGAGGCAGGGTCAACTCTCCTGCTCTCAAACCCTTGGGTAGATCACCCATACCCAAGCTCCACTGTGTTGCCCAGGCAAGGGATGGCACACATCTTTATTTCTCAGCATAGGGGAGGCAAAGGGAGGCAGATATTTGTGAGTTCAAGGCGTGCCTGGTCTACATAGGAAGTTCCAGGGTAGCCAGGCTACATACTAAGACACCTTCTCTAAAAAAAACAAAACAACAAAAATCCCCAAAACAGTATGTAGAAGGTAGGTCATTCTTGAGGTGGTGGGTAGTCAGCTTTGAATCAAACCTATTTTTTTCTATCATTCTTTTGGTAATCATTTGCTAAAGATGTAAAGAAAATTCATGTTTCATATTGCAGTTTCTAGGGACATGATTTGGAAAAACTAATGTATATTTCAGCAACATATGCTGCCAAAAATGAAATACCATTCTAATTTGTTTTATTCTACTGTACTCTGTAAGCCCTGCCTCGAGAGCCTCCAGCGACTAGGCTCTGCAGTATCCACAGAATACTCTGACATAACAGCTGGACCCAGCCCATCTAGACAGACACAGGCAGCCAAGCTCCATCCTACAGAGTAAAGAGCCCAAGCGCAGAACTTGAAAACCCACCAATCCTCACCTTGGAAATCTGTACCCTAGTGTACTGGCTGGTTCTGTGTGAACTTCATACAAGCTAGAGTCATCAGAGAGGAGGGAATGTCTCCATGAGATCCAGCTATAAGGTATTTTCTCAATTAGTGATTGATGGGGGAAGACCCAGCCCAGTGTAGGTGCATTTTCTCAGAGCACACAAAAGCTGTGTTCAAGAGGAAGCAAGTTTGTACCTCATGAAGGCAGCTGGACTTCGTAGCATGTAAGCCACCCAGGTGGTACTGGTTTTGAAGGCATGAAAGGGTCCTGGACAGCAGCTGATGCTTGGCACTGTGAGAGGCCAGAAGAGGCTACTGGTGAAGGTGTAACCTCGGTGGCAGTTGAAGGTCTCAGATTGAGAAGGGGGTCAAAAAAGATGTTGAGGTTTGGCACAAGGAAGAGAGCCTCTGAGAGGTTATCAGTGAAACTGCAGCCCATGGCAGCATGAGACCCCAGCAGTTTTGAAAATCCCAGTACCGTGGATGACCACCAAGAACAGCAGCACTGGTGGACAGGTTTTGTGTGCTGCAGAGAGAAGAACTGATCCAAGCCGTGGACCTAAGGAGTCCAGAATATCCTGAGTGGATACCAGACATTGGAGTGCTGGAGTTTTATTTTGCTTTGGTTTGTGACTGAACCCTGATTTTTCCCTCTTGAAATAAGAAAGCATTTTTTTTTACTCAAACCTTCAGTTGAGAGACTTTGAAGTTTAAAAGATCGGTTATTTTAAAGGGACTGAAACTTTAATGTTGTTTAAATTTGTAAAGACTGTGGGACTTTTAAAGTTATTTATGTTTTTAATATGAGATCTTGGGTAAGAGTAAGAAAGGACGTTTGTGGCTAAACAGTGCTGTTCCTTAAGCACAGATGTAAGCAGCCCATTAATCACTTAAACAGGAAATGTTCAAGACACTTAAGAAAGCTGTGTGCTCTGGGGAACTTGGAAAAATTATAGAAACCTACTTCAACATGATCAGCACAGTGCTTCTGGATGACCATTCCTGCCACCTCAGAGTGTTCTCAGCAATGGCCCTCTTGGCCAACCTTTAAGCCTTCAAGAGTGTTCTCTATAACAAGGGTACATGTGACCTTGCTCACTGTGGCCAACTTTAAAGACTGAGGCAGAGCCGCAGAGTTGCTGATACAAAGGAATTAAGTTGGCCTACAGATGCTGAGGTCTCCTCAAGAGAAGAAAGCCTCAAGCCTTATGTAAGGTGAGACAGCCATAGCCAATTTACCCTGACGGATCTACATCTGAGATATTCCAGAAGAAAGACTGCTAAGTGCATTAAAGGGTCTACCAGAGACTGTGTTCCTGACGACTGAGGACCTGCCCCAGAGACTGTATCCTCCTAAAAGGTTATGAAAATAGTTGTAATAGTTATTAATAGGTTTAGTCGTTAGGTAGTAGGGGTTGTAGGCATTTGTCGGGTTAGTTAAGTAAATGTTTATACTTGTTTATAAGTTTATAGTTTATTAATAAATAAGTGTTGAATAATTTTGAAAGGTTGGGGTTTCACTATGCTCTTTGTCTTCTCTGAATTCATCTGATGACAATCACAAGGATCAGGGAGCTTAAGGGGAGAAAGTGAGATACTAGAGGTATCCTTTTCACAAATGACAACCAGACAAAAGAAAAAGGAGGAAATAAAATGGAGCATAACAATAATACAGTAATAACTCACTGGATGGATTTTTTACTCAAAGATAACAGGATACATATTCTTGCAGGAGTATATGGGACCTCCTTCAGGAGAGACCACTGAGTAGGATGCAATTTAAGTCCCAAGAGACTTTAAAGGACAAATATCATTTGAAGTGTCTTTTCCACCACATGGGACAAATGAGGGGAAAAAATCCTGGGATGCTGTACATGATGGAGCAGTACTTAAATCCTAGCATTAGAGTTACATCTGTGAATTTAAGGTCACCCTGGTTTACACAGCAAGTTACAGGCCAGTTAGAGCTACATAGGCAGACCTGTCCCTCCACCCAGAAATCAACAGGAACATTTAAAATACGGGTAAAAGAACAACTGTTGCTGGCTGAGCACCAGCACTAACAGCTCTCTGCATCTTGGCTCCAGATGTGTGTGCCGGCCATCGCAGCTCCTGCAGTCATAAACCCCCTCTCTCTACAATGGACTGAGTCCTCGAGCCATGAGCCAGAAACAAAGCTCTTCCTCTCAAAAGTTGCTTTTGTCAGAACAATGAGAAAAGTAATTAGTACAACATCTACTAGAAAGGATTCCACACGTAAAATCTGAATTAGCAACAATTTATAACAATTCAGAAAAAAAATTCAACAGTTTAATAGGGTAATTAATTTCTTACTAACATAAGGATAAGTAGTTTAGGGTAGAGGTGATAAAATTTATGCTTCATTCAACGAATTCATTGTCTCAAATAATGAAAACCTTTTTTGTCACCTATAGCTCATAGGGCTATCTAGGGAATCATCAGACCTCAGCCCAAAGTACATGAAAAATCAGATTTATTACATGATCATGTGTTGCTGGGCGTGGTGGCACATGCCTTCAATCCCACCACTTGGGAGGCAGAGGCAGGTGGATCTCTGAGTTCAAGGCCAACCTGGTCTACAGAGTGAGTCCAGGGCAGCCAAGGATACAGAGACCCTGTCTCGAAAAACCAAACATGACCATTTGTTACCAGTCTTGGAAGCAATCCGGTAGATAATGTTCAGGGCCATGGACTCACCTACATAATGGGAAAGTGAGGTATGTGGGCTCAGTGTCTGTCCAAGAGGAAAGAGTGGGTTGAAGGAACATGCAACCCATGTCTTGAATGTAGGATTTGTCTAAGCTCTGCTAAGTTTGCTGAGATGAATGGCTGAGAAAGTTTCCCTATATTCACAGAGTTCCTTTCCTGTAAGTTCTGATGTCTGACTTCTATTTGGGAGATTTCCTACACTTGTTGAATTCACATGCTTCCTACTTTGTGTTGAACTCTCTGATACCTGCTGAGGTGTGACTTCTGGCAAAGGTTCTTCCACATTCATTACATCACAGGGATTCTCTCCTGCGTGGGTTCTCTGATGAACAGTGAGGTCTGACTTATGGTAGAAGGATTTCCCACATTCATGACATTCGTACAGTTTTTCTCCAGTGTGGGTTTTCTGATGTACTATGAGTTGGATTTTCTGACAGAACCTTTTCCTACATTTAGTGCACTCATAGGGCTTCTCTCCTGTGTGGGTTCTCTGATGAACAGTGAGGCCTGACTTCTTGTAGAAAGACTTCATGCACTTACTACACTCATAGGGCTTCTCTCCTGTGTGGGTTCTCTGATGTGCAGTGAGGTCTGACTTCTGGTAGAAGGATTTCCCACATTCATTACATTCGTACGGTTTCTCTCCAGTGTGGGTTCTTTGATGTACTATGAGTTTGAATTTCTCACAGAACCTTTTCCTACATTCACTGCACTCATAGGGCTTCTCTCCTGTGTGGGTTCTACAGTGTAAAATGAGATCTGCTTTCCGGCTGAACGATTTTCCACATTTGTTACATTCATGGGGTTTCTCTCCGGTATGAGTTCTCTGATGCCTGGTGAGATGTGACTTTTGATTGAAAGACTTCCCACACTCCTTACATTCATAGGGTTTCTCTCCTGTGTGAATTCTCTGATGAACAGTGAATTCTGACTTCGTGTAGAAAGATTTCCTACACTCACGGCATTCATGGGGTTTCTCTCCTGTGTGGGTCCTCTGATGAACAGTGAGGTATGACTTACGGCTGAACGACTTTCCACATTTGTTACATTCATGGGGTTTCTCTCCTCTATGAGTTCTCTGATGCGAGGTAAGATTTGACTTCTGATTGAAAGATTTCCCACACTCCTTACATTCATAGGGTTTTTTCTCTGGTGTGAATTCTCTGATGAACAGTGAGGACTGACTTATGGTAGAATGATTTCCCACATTCATTACATTCATGGAGTTTCTCTCGTGTGTGACTTCTAGGTTGAAAAGTGAAGTTGGACATCTGGTAGAAAGATTTTGCACAATTGTTATACTCATAGAACTTCTCTTCAGTATGTTTTTTTCTGAGTTCTTGATAGGTTTACTTTATTAATGAAGGATTTCAGATAACCGCTGTTCTGTCCGGGGTACATTTCCTGGTGCTTAGTGAGTACAGGCTTCATATAGAATGTGTTCCCAGATATATTACATTTGAACGTTTCCTTCCCTCTCTGGGTTATGACAACGGCTGACTTGTTACAGGTTTCCTCATATTTATCACACTCACAGGAGGGCTCTCCTGCTCCTGAACAAACTCTCTTATGTACAAAGATCGTCTTTGTGTTGAAAGTTGTCCCTTCTCCACTACATACAATATCTTGCTGGCCACTGTGACTTTTAAGATGTTTACTAAGAAGCTCAAGATGTCTGAGGGACTTCTCAGATATGTGACAGGAATTTAGTTTCTCTCCAGAACATATCTCATCAGGCACACCAGCGTGAAGCATGTTCTGATTTGCAATAAACTCCCGAGTCCTCATTTGTACGTGGTCCTCAGTATTCGTCATCAGCTTTGAAATGTGGTCTGAGTTCAAATTAAATGTTCTTCCTGATGCAACTCTCTCCTCCACTGGGCTGCTGTTTGTGAATACAATTTGCCACAGACGTCTGTCTGGCCTCTTTTGGCTCATCTCAATAAGGCCATCTACTTTCTGGACACCTAAAATTATTATTAATGACAAAAGAATCACACCCATGAACCAAAACCACTTATGAACCATATCTCCCATGAATCATTCTTGCTCTTGAAACATGTCCACCCATAACCACATCCAAGCATCTCTTATGGAATGCTCACATAAACATAAAGTTTTCCTGGGTTGGTAAAGATTTCAAGTCTCAATTGCAGGTACAGATTTATCCTAAATAAGTTAATTATTGATAGATTTTGCAATGTTAGGTCTCTGATTCTTTAAGGTTTTTTTTTGTTTTGTTTTTCTCTTTTTATAAGTGTAGAAAAAATGGCAAACTAAATTGTTTAACAATATTTATATTATATTTAATTGGTTGGCAGCTGTGTTAATCCTTAACTCACCACTATAAATGAATACATACAGACAATGGATGGATTTAACAACTAAGTAAACATTTAGTCAAAACACTTGCTACATCATTATACCTTTAAGCCAAAGATCTCTCATCTGCTGTTTCTTTTCTTCATCCTTTTTCTCCATTTTCCCCTTAATAACAGTGTGTTGTTTTATGGTGCTTCTCTTGAACATCTCTTTCTTGCTATTTCTTTTTCTTAATCTTTTTCTCTATTTCCCCCTTTAACAAATGAGTGTTGTATACTGATTCTCTTGTCATTCTTATCTTGGAAAAAAGTGGGCTTTTCCAGGATTGCAGACTATCAGACCATTTTTGTATCACCTAAGCAAAATAGTTCTTGGGGAAGGTAAAGAATTATACCTACATTCCTTTAGTCCTTACTCATTCCTAAGAATGGCTACAGCATCCACGGTGTTTTCAAGTATCTCCTTCCACCCACACCATGAACAAGGACAGTACCCTCCATAATTCAGATTTAACCTAACACACCCACAGCAAAACCCAGTGATCCATCCACTGATCACCCTAGCCACTACTGGGGGGAACCACCACTTTTGAAAAGTTTTGTCGGCCATATGTGGTGACGCACACGTTTAATCCCAGTACTCCAGAGGCAGAGGCAGGTGGATCTCTGTGACTTCAAGGTCAACCTGGTATACAGAGTGAATTCTAGGATAGCCAGAGCTACACAGAGAAACCCTATCTTGAAAAACCAAAAAAAGAGAAAAGTTTTGGTTTTGCAGCACAGGCTGTGGCTAGCATCCCTGAGAAGTTCTCTTCATGTCAACAGCCCTGGCATTCTCCATATGCTCCTAGTGCATGTTCCTGTTCACTGCCCCTAGGGGTTTCTATGTCAATATTTCAGTCAGCTCCTAGGTTCATAGAAAATGAAGTACATACGGTTTTCATTCTCTTTGCTGTTTTACTATTATTTCTAAGAACGAAAGAGGGGAAACGCTAACTTCAGACTCCTATAGAAATCTGGGTCCTTCTACATGAAACTCTGGGTGTTCATGTGACCTCAAAACCTAGGATCTCCTCTATCTCCTCCAATGTCCAAAACATGTAGCACTGGGAAAGAGACTGTCAATAACAGATCATTATGGGCTACACTCAGCGCTTCCCACCTCCCTTTCTAGAACACACTGACTCACCTGGGAGGCGCTTGTCTGAGCATTCTTCTCCTACCCATGGATGTGCTGCTTGTTCCAGGTTGATGGAAACATCAGGGTTTGGAAGACAGTAGTAGCCTGTAAATGGGAAATAACATAAGGGTTTTACTAATCTATGATATTTTCAACATCAGGACTTCTGTGTCAAGACACACAAGTTTGTTCCTGGATCTCTTTCCTCAGTATTCATCAGCTCCCAGGGTGACCTTCATTTTGATTTTCACAACCAGTTTTCTTTTCGTTTCTCCCTCCCTCCCTCTCCCTCTCCCTCTCCCTCTCTCTCTCTTTCTTTCGAGACAGGGTTTCTCTGTGTAGCTCTGGCTTTCCTAGAACTCACTCTGTAGTCCAGGCTGGCCTCCAACTCAGAGTGCCCCTACTTCCTGAGTGCTGAGATTAAAGGTGTGTGCCACTACCACCTGGCTTCAAAGCCAGTTTCCAACTACTGATTTCTTAAGTCACATAGCCCAACAGTTACATCCACTCTATTCTGTATATACATCTATGTATCATTTGTCAACTTTGGAAAATTATACTTCAAAAAATCAAGCTACCTAAAGTAAACAATAATCTCTCTAAAGCTGCCTCCACTTAGGACTCTTTCTAAAATAACCCCATTTTTCTTTCTTGTGTGTGGATTTTTTTTTTTTTTTTTTTTTTTTAGTTTTTCGAGACAGGGTTTCTCTGTGTAGCTCTGGCTGTCCTGGATTCGCTTTGTAGACCAGGCTGGCCTCAAACTCACAGAGATCCACCTGCCTCTGCCTCCCAAAAGCTGGGATTAAAGGCGTGCACCACCACCGCCTGGCTCCCATTTTTCCTTCTTATCCCAGTAAAACACTGTCACTTTTTTCATAGAATTAGATAACTTGGTTCTCTCTGAATACTAGTTCTTTAAAGGGAGATGCATTTGTTGGATTTATGTTGTTATCCCCACAGCCACAAAACATCAATACCAATTAGCTATTCAATTAACAAGCATTAAAAGAAATATCCAATGTTTATATTAATAAATGCTTGAAAAAATAACTACTTAAGAATAGTGAGTGGGTGCACCTGAGAATTTAGAGAAAGCGACCAGGATAAAAGTCTAAAAGCCAAGTGAGTAGCTGAGGCCTTATGAGGTCCAAGGAAAATGAGGAAGGGACTGCGGAGGTGGCTCAGGAGTTAAGACTCTTGCACTCAAAGTCACAGGACGGGAGTTCAAATGCGCAGAACTCACTTTGTGGTGGGGGTGGGTGGGTATAGTGGCTTGCTTCTTCTGATTGAGCCTTACGCTAACTAGTAAAACTAGCCATAGGCAAGCTCTAGGTTTGAATGGCAGACCCAGTTTCAAATGAGAAGGCGGAAGACCATTAGAGGATGATCCTCAACACCAACCTCAAGCCTCCACAGGCTTGCACACAAGTGTGTACATACATTCATGTGCCCCAACATATGCATACACACACATCCACATGAAAAGCAAAAAAAAAAAAAGAGGTGAAATTACCTGAGATTAACCATGGAGACATTACAATTGCACTTGAATGTGGGAACTGGGACCCTGCCGAGAACAGCTCAGCATGGCCACCCTGACTGGGCTTACCTCTTCCTAGCTCCTCTCCATGGGACACACTGACTCACCTGGGAGGTTCTGGTCTTGGGGTTCTTCTCCCATCCATGGCTCTGTCCCTTGCTCCAGCTTGACAATGGCTTCAGGTTTAAGAGTACAGTGTCCTGTTAGTAAGAAAAAGTATAGGACATTTGCCAAAGTGATACCAACTTTGACGAGTTGGGCGATGCAGGGACCAATATGAACCTTTTGGTAAAGAGAGCTGATGTGATCTTCTTGGATTAGAATCTTCTTTTAAAAATTTATTTCTATTTTATGTACATTGGTGTTTTGACTACACATATGTCTGTGTGAAGAGTGTTGGATCCCTTAGAACAGGAGTTACAGATAGTTCTGAACTGCCAGGTGGATGGAATCAAACCCAGGTCTGTTGGAAAAGCAGCCAATGCTTTTAACTGCTGTGCCATCTCTCCAGCCCCTTGCATTGGAATCTTATACCTAAAAGCATTGACCTCATAAGTGTCCACGCATTTACTGAAAAGAACCAACTTGTTCCTGAGAGTTCTTGTCAATCTTACTCACCTAAGGACACAAAGATGCTGTAGACCTCCAGCATCACGTCACGGTACAGGGTCCTCTGATCATCATCCAGGTCCTGCCACTCCTCCCAGCTGAAGTCCACAGCCACATCCTCAAATGACACCAATCCCTGCAACAGCACATTTCTTTTCTACCAACATCATCAGCTCTGACTCATAAGAATGTGAAATCTAGGAACTCATTTTTATATGTGTGTTTATGTTACATAAGATGGTGTTTGTCGGGGCTGGAGAGATGGCTCAGTGGTTGGGAGCTTTGTCTGTTCTTCCAGAGGTCCTGAGTTCAATTCCCAGCACCCACATGGCAGCTCACAACTGTCTGTAACTCCATCCAGTTCCATCTCACACAGATATATATACAGGCAAGCACATACACACAAAAAGATGGTGTTTGTCCTGTGCTTTCTTTGGTGAGAGAATAGAAAGACACTATAGAAATAGTCTATTTTGTACTAAATTGTTTATATCCTTTTAAAAAAAAGGGTCTATCACAGTTATTTTCGAAGCTAATCAGAAATCATGTTGCTAAGAGACAAGCAACATTTGCTTATCTAAATATAAGAGATAGATAAGGCGTCTTCAAAAACCTCAAGAGATCTGCAGAATATGGCATTCAAAGATGTTTTCTTAACTTAAGATTTTTTGATATTGAGACATGTCAGCTCCTGACAGCACCCCCTATTCTACTCCAAGTAGAAGATGAGCATCGAAGAATCTCCAGTGGGAGATGGTAGAATTAGTGTCAAGCCTATCTCTTGGCAAGAAAAACCCCATGCTCCAACTGTAGACAGAATGCTGTCCAAAAAGGACAAAACTTGGAAGCAGGTAAGTTGACAGCCTGGCTCTGCCAAGACAGGGTAGGCAAGTCCTTCATAATTCCTGCTTTACAATCAATGTCTGTCAGAGAAATGGGGCCAAACGACTGAAGATCGATGTTGTAATGTATGGAGAGAAAATGGGAACTGTCCAGGCAGCCACTGGTATGTCATTTCTTAGTTTTGGAAGCTGCGGGCCCTGTACTTCCTATAAAATCAGATATATTTATCCCTCTCAGGTCTCTGAGGTGGTTGAAGAATAGATAGCTAGAGTCTCATAGTTAAATTTTCAGTTGTTTAGGAATCAAGAGGGTGTTCTGGATCTAAGAAGATGTTTTTAAAATTGTGATGCAAGTTAGTATGAAAGCTGAGTTAGATATAGAACTTTAAACTCATGGAGATGGTTAGATAGAAGAATGTTAAAGTCAGGTGCCAAACACATATGGACTGGACACTGGGAATGTATGCTAAGCCATATAACTCTCATAATTGTGGCCTATTTATTTCTGTTGTTTTGTATTGTATTTATTATTATAAGAGAAAGAACCATTTGTTGGACTGAAAGGGGGAGCTGTTGGGGGGAAAAGATATACCTTAAACTAAAAAAAAAAGCCGGGCAGTGGTGGCACATGCCTTTAATCCCAGCACTTGAGAGGCAGAGGTAGGCGGATCTCTGTGAGTTCGAGGCCAGCCTGGTCTACAAAGTGAGTCTAGGACAGCCAGAGCTGTTATACAGAGAAACCCTGTCTCGAAAAACCAAAAAAAAAAAAAAA